>JAJPUD010007941.1:41171-98253 GCA_023553655.1 Myrmecobius fasciatus | reverse complement strand
CGGCGGGGGTCGCGGGCCGCTTCGCGGGGCTGTCGCTGGTGCAGCTGAACGAGCTTCTGGAGGACGAAGAGCAGCTGACGAGCATGGTGCAGGAGATGGAGGAGGTGCGAGCTGGGCCGGGGGGATCGGGGGTGGGGGCCGGGCCGGGGGCTGTTGGAAGGGCGGGGGCTTGAGCGCGGGGTGGGGGGGAGGGACTCGAGAGGGTGGAGGGGAGCCGGAGGGGCCCTTAGGGTAGGAGCTGAGCTTGGAGTTCTAGTACCGAGGGGGCGGCCGGAGGGATCCGGGGTTCCGGAGGCCCGGCGAGGGGGCTTGGGGAGGAGGGGGCACGGGTTGGGTAATGGATTGAGCCAGGGAAAAGACAGAAGTTGGAAGGCTCTGAAGTAGGGAGTTTGCAAGTTTGGGGAAACCGAGGGAGCCCGACATAGGAAATTGGGGGGGTTTAGGGGGAAATTGCGAAGGAGGAGCCGGGAGAGGGAGTGCGAGATGATGGGATTCCCAAGGGGGAGGTTTTCTGGAGTGAAGAGATGATAATGCAAAGGAGGAAAAAAACTTGAGGGGTCTGAATTGTGGGGGTGTGGCGCCCCAGAGTGTGTCCAGCCTAGCAAGCCCAAGTGCCCATTTCGGGGGATTGGGGGGGGGTCTTTCCACAGCTGGCCCAGTCCTTCAAAGCTTTTTTTCCCCTTTCTTTCAGGGTGGGCCGAGTAATAAGGTAGCAAAGATAAAGGGAAGTAGGAGTGGGATGAGGAGTTAATCCCCTTTTCCTTTCTCTGTGTGCCCCGCCCCAGCAGACAAGCAGAGCCCCATCTCCCCTTGTCTTGCCCCGGAGCGCGTGCTTTGGGTCACTGTCAGCAGGCAGTGGTCTCCCCTCCCTCCAGCCCCTGGGAGGTTATGTGAGGGGGACGCCCCCTCTTTGGACAGGTGGGCTCCTGCTTGAAGTGAGCCCTCCCAGCTCTTCAGCACCCCTCCTTTGTCTGGGAAGCCCAAGCCTTCCCACGCCCAGACCACAATAGCGCTCCCCCAGAAGCCCATGCCGACTTTCCATCGGAGCCTGCTTCCAAAGGGTGCTTGTGTCTAGGTTACACATTCAGAAACACTGAAAACCCTCAACAGATCATTGTCCTGAACTACAGAGAGGCCACTGTAGTGCGATGCTATCAACCCTTCCGTTAATACACTCGTTGTATTCAAGGGCTTCCAAACTTGGCACACGAGGCCGCTCCGACATGAAATTTCCCCCCTTATGGGCTCGCTGGGGCACTTTTCGTTTTGGAAAATAATCGTAAATCCACCAGTTCCTCCCGCTCATCGAATGTGAGTGAGGAAGAAAAGATTTGGTTCCTTTTTGTTCCCTCCAGTTGTTGTGAGAGCTATCGTTAGTTGTCAGCTGGGTGCCTTTTTAAGTGTAATAATAAAATCATAGTCATTATTTCTGGGTTGTAACATGCCTGCAATTCAGTTCGTTGTAGGTAATCATACTGTTTCAGCGAGAACCAGGGGTAACTGTGTCCGTGGAATAGCAACAAAAATAGCCTTTCAGTTGGGGAAAAAAAGACCCTAAAAAGGTTTGATTCCTCTGACTCTGTGAGGCTCTTAAAAACTTGGATCTGAAGAACTTGAAGCCGGAAGGGAGAAATGATTGGTTAGAGGGGAAGGCAGATTGAGTTTAAACTTAATTAACCTAATAGTATTATTACTTTTTGACTTCAGTTGACCTTCATACAAGGATTCCTTTACATGTTCCAAAGTGACTTGCAATTGGTTAAGCCACAGGGTTCTTGTTAAGTTAGTCAGGGATGGTTTAGTTTTTAGGGTGTAACTCTTCCAAAACCAGGAAACTTTAGGTTGATGCCAGAATACACCTTAGCCAACTCACCTAATTATGTTGTCATAGGTTGCATATTGTACCGTACACGTCTCTTCTCAAGTCATGTGTGACATGCCTCTGAACAATTGGGTGAAGCTGAATTTTTAAGCATGGTAATGTTTCTCATGTTAGTGTTGGGTGTGTTGTTTTCCTGCAGTTTATTACTTAGTCTTCTGAGATAATTAATGATACTGTTAATGAAAGAATGCTTCATGGCCAGACAAAAGGATTCCTTTACATGAAATATAGGGGCAGTTTTGTTTTTTTAAGTTCTTGAGCTCGAGAGATGCCTGTTTTACCTTTTTGTTCCAAAGTAGTTAGGTTATTGATTCAGGAGCTATGTAGTTGAGAGGGTAAGAGATAGTAAAGGACTGTGTAGAACCTCTGAACTGGAACCAAGAGCTTTCCTTTTTAATTGGCAGAGAAAAGTGTTTTAAATTGTAGAGTAAGGTTCTTCAAGCCTGAGGGGATATTTTGTGGTGTATGGAAAATGTGGCTAGGTTTTGAAGGCATTCCTTATTGGGTTTAAAGACAACTAGGTATTATGCTTTAGTAACATGTTTTTTATTATTGTGAATGAGTTGTAATAGAGTACAGACCATTAAAAAGTGTCTAACTGCCACATAGATCATTGTTTCCTCCTGTACCAAGTTATCTCACCCTTCCCTTTATTCTGGCATGTGAGATAAATGAATCATATGTTTAATGATTTTATGATCTGGGGGTAATTAAGTTAATGATTCGTATGTAAAATACTTATTTTTATTTAAGGTTATTTTTAAATAACAGAGGAATGTGTTTCTCTCTGGTTGCCATAACCCTGTTGGACTTGCACTGTACTCCCTTAAAAGGAATAGTCTCACAAAGGGGGATTGCTTTAGCTAAATTTGGCCTCTTAGGACACTTAAGTAAAAGGATTTAAATTTTGAGAGGTAATACTGATTGATAGTTACTAATGATCTCACTATGGATTCAGTCCTTAATCTCCATTCTTATTGCTAGGGAAACTCCAAGTTGAAAATGCTTTCCAAAACTTGAAGTTTTGGAAGACCCATTGCTTTGTGGAAAATAAGGAAAGCTCCTCCCTTTTGTAGGGTCTATTTCCGGGAGAGATTTGTGACTAGTGGTGAAGAACATGAATCATCAGACCTCACTGAAAATACAGTACATTAATTAAAATCCCTAGTACTGAAATACACTTATTGAAATGGCTTGGTTTTTGTAACTAAGCTTTAGCCTGAATGCAGACTTTAGGCTTGGTTGGAATGTAGAACTGGCATTTGGAATTAATCTTTGCTTCTACCTTGTTCAGATAGTTAAGGATCTATAACCCTTTCTTTGTGTTTAAATCTCATCACGAGGTTTCCTATTTTATGTCCTGAATAAAAAATTGCCTTAATGCCCCATAGAATATCTTGAAATTCAATTTCTTTATGTATTTGATCTTATTAATAGAATTTTAGAATGGATTAGTCTAATACAAGATGTCCCAAAGGTCTTGGTGCAGTTTTTGCACATTTTATTTAGGGAAAGACTACACAAAAAGGGGAGTTGGAAAGGTGGGAGTGGGAGAGTGGAGTTGTGGTATGGAAAAGCCCCAAAGCAGTTTGAGATAGACCTGATAAAGCAGGTATGGTCAATCAAAGGTTGTCCCCATGGGGTTGTGGGAGCCAAGGGCTTTGGGATGATGGCTAGAGTGTAATCAAGGTGGTGAGTAGATGCCTAGGAATGTAAGAAATTTATGACTTTATTTTAAAATTTTTATTTCTTTTAGTCAAGAAATTGTATTATTTTACAATTCTTAGTAATTTTTTTTCCATTCTTTCTATATTTCCTCCACTGATACTACATCACAAGTCATCGCTTCTTTCTCCGTGCGATGCTTTCTCATAATTTTTTTTTTTTTAATAAATCTTCTATTGAACTTTAGCTGAGGCACTAGGGGTACACTACAAAGACTTTGAGTATTCTGTGGGAACCAGCACAGTGCTGTGGCTGACATGTGGTGCTCTCTGCTGCTCTCTGATATGTCACTAGCCTTCTCCTTTGTCCAGCTAAAATACATATATATATAAAAACCTTGATGTCTTTTATACTACTACATTTTCAGGAAAACCAAAAACTGGCTTTTTATTCTATACGGCCCCACAAAACAGGACCTCATCTTATAAACAAGTTAACATCCTTTTAATACTATTCTTTTAGTACTTCTTAACTATTTAAAAGGAGAATAATTTAAACAGAACTGTGCAAACTCTTTCTTATTAGTTACTAACATGCATATACATAATTGTGTCCCAATCCAATTGATGGAGACTTACTTCAAGTTGTTTTATATCGATATAATTTTGTTAGGATCTTTGTTGCAGAACATTGTTATATGGGTTTGTGTTGTGTGTATAGTATTTATTTTACAGGAATACCTTTAATTATTCATGTGTAATTTTAGTGGTCACTTAACTAATCACAGTCATACATAAGTAAAATTTAAAATACAATATTCTTAGAAACTTTTTGTAGGTAATTTTCCTTGGTTAAATAGTTGATGGTGGTTGATGTTTGGGTTTATTTATTTTTGTGTGTGTAATTATGTCATCTTGCCCATTGATTTTTTTATATATAGGGTACAGGTAATTTTTAATATTTCTACAATAAGCTCTTGCTAATCAAGCATTTATTAAGCACTTAGTAGGTTGCTTTATAATGTGTGGTCTAAAAAAGGTTTAGGGATGTTTCCTTATAGAAGAAAAAGATATGTTTTTATCTTGGCTAACCAGTTTCTTTAGATAGCAAAGGTTAAAAAAAACCAAACTTATTAAAATTCAAATATATATATTTTTAAAAACATGATTTCTTAGAGTAATTCATCACTTAGCCTTGAGATCCCTTAGACAATCTTTAATTCACTAAACGTTTTTAAGCACCTGTTATGCCCAAAGAGAAATATTGTGTTTTTTTTTTTTTTTTTTAAAGCATTTTGTTATTTAGGCATTTTAGTCCAGACCAGCTCTTTGTGATCCTATTTGGAGTTTTCTGGACAAAAAATACTGGAGTTTCCTTTTCTAGCTTATTTTACAGATAAGGAAACGGGGGCAAATATGGTTAAGTGACTTGCCCAAGATAACACAGCTAGTAAGTTTCCGAAGCCTGACTTGAACTCCAGAAGATTCATCTTCTTGACTTCAGGCTCCAGGACATCCTATCTGCTGGGTCACCTAGCTGTCCAAAAGCTGCATAAGAATGGGGGGGAAAAAAGGACCAGTTTTTTAATCTACCCCCTTTGCCTTAAACTTGGTGCTTAGGGTTGAAAAGTGTTGTTTGTTGAACACAGTTCTTGCTCATAATGAGCTTGCAGTCTGACTGGGGAGGTTTAGAGGGTGGGAATTAAGACATATCAAGTTTGATATAAGATAGACTAAACAGATTGCTTCTTTGCACAAAAGTTCTAAGACATTTAGATTATAAAAGAGAGATCCCTTTCAGGGAGGGGAATGAAGTCTTCATGCAAAAGTTTGCACCTGAGTTGGTGAAAGAAAGTGAGAGGGATCAATTGTGGGATTTGACATTCTTAGCATGCTCAAAATGCAAAGCAATAGGAGAGGGCCAGCCTTGTCAGAATATAAAATGTGTGGAAGGAATTAGAATGAAATAAAGTTGGAAACACTGTGAATGTCATTAATACCAGATTAAGTTCATTTTATTTGAAAAAAAACTGAGGCCATTGACTTGAGATTTCCTTCTTTTCTCATCAGATCTCTCTGGCCATTATAAACTGTTTCCTGTTTAATTTCTGACAGTGATAAAGAGGTGGTCCATCTTGACAAAGCTAGTGCCTCTACATGTATGGGCCTTTAATTAATTTTATGATCACTAGCAGATTACCCCCATTCCTCATTTCAAAAAATTTTATTTTTTCAGTTACATGTAAAATAATTTAAACATTTATTTAAAGAAATTTTAAAGTATTTTTTCAGTACTATTTTATTTTTCCAAATACTTGTAAAGATATTCATTTTGTGTTCCAAATTTTTTCTTTACTTCTTTTCTTTAACATTTATTTTAAAAAAAATTGAGTTCTAAATTGTTTTCCTCCTTACTCTTTCCCTTCATTGAGAAAGCAAGCAATTTGATATATATATAGGTTATACATGTGAAATCATGAAAAATATCTTTCCATGTTAGTCACATTGTAAAAGAAGATACAGACCCCCCCCCCAAAAAAAAAAAAAAACCCCAAACCCTCCAACACACAAAAAAGTAAAAAAATAGTATGCTTTGATCTGCATCCGGTTTCCCATCAGTTCTTTTTCTGGAGATAGATAGCATCAGAAATCCTTTAGAGTGATTTTAGATCTTTGTATTGCTGAGATTAAGTCATTGATATTTGATCTTCATACAGTATTGCTGTTACTATGTATAGTGTTTTCAGTTTACTTCAGTTTTCATCATTTCATATAAAAGTCTTCCAGTTTTTTCTGCTCATCATTTCTTATAGCACTTTAGTATTTCATCACAATCATTTACCACAGCTTGTTCAGCTATTTCTCATTTGATTGGCTTCCTCTCAGTTTCCCAATTCTTTGCCACCGCAAAAAGCTGCTCTAAATGTTTTCTATATATAGGTCCTTTTTCTTTTCTTTTTTATTTTTTTAAAATCTCTTTGGGATACAGATCTAATAGTGGCATTGTTGGGTCAAAACAGATACCCAGTTTTATAGCCCTTTGTACCAAATTGCTTTCCAGAATAGTTGGATTGGTTTACAACTCTACTGACAGCGCATTAGTGTTTTCAATTTTTCCATATCCCCTCTAACATCGGTCATTTTCCTTTCCTGTCATCTTAGCCAATCTGATAGGTTTGAGATGGTACTGCAGATTATTATAAATGTGCATTTCTGCAATCAATAATAATTTTTTTATTTTTTATAACTTTTTATTAAATGTTTTTATTTTTAAAACATATGCACAGATAATTTTTCAACATTAATCCTTGCAAAACCTCCTGTTCCAATTCCCCATTCCCTTCCCTAGATGGCAAGTAATCCAATATAAGTTAAACATGGTAAAAGTATATGTTAAATATGATATATGCATACGTATTTATACAGTTATCGTGCTGCCCAAGAAAAATCAGATCAAAAAGGAAAAAAATGAGAAAGAGATTAAAATGCAAGTGAACAACAAAGAGTGAAAATGCTATGTTGTGGTCCACATAGTCCCCACAGTGCTCTTTCTGGGTGCAGATGGTTGTCTCCATCACGAGAAAATTGGAATTGTCCTGAAACATCTCATTGTTGAAGAGAACCACGTCCATCAGAATTGATCATCATATAATTTTGTTGTTGCCATGTACAGTGACCTCCTGGTTCTGCTCATTTCAGTCAGCCTCAGTTCATGTAAGTCTATCCAGGCTTCTCTGAAATCATCTTGTTGGTCATTTCTTACAGAATAATAATATTCCATCACATTCATATACCATGACTTATTCAGCCATTTTCCAACTGATGGACATCCACTCAGTTTCCAGTTTCTTGCCACTACAAAAAGAGCTGCCACAAACATTTTTGCACATGTGGGGCCCTTTCCCTTTCATTAAGATCTCTATGGGACATTAGCCCAGTAGAAACACTGCTGGATCAAAGGGTATGCACATTTAATCAATAGTAATTTCGTGCATTTTCTCATGCTCTAGAAAGCTTTGACTTCTCCCTTTGAAAACTGCCTGTTCATATCCTTTGACCATTTATCAATTGGGGAATGACTTGTATTCTTAGAAATTAGACTCGGTTCTCTATATATTTGAGAAATGAGGTCTTTTTCAGAGAAATCTGCTGTCCACATTTTCCCCACTTTCTGCTTTCCTTCTAATCTTGGCTGCATTGATTGTGTTTGTGCAAAACAACTGTAATCAAAATTGGGCATATGTGTAAGTATCAGAGAGGATCCAGTACTGAAGATTAAACAGAATGAGGCTGTATACCAAGGTAAGGTCAAAATGGGTACATGATTTAAACAGAAAGGGTGGTACCATAAACAAATCAAGAAAGCATGGAATAGTTCACCCGTAAGATCCATGGATAAGGAAAGAATTTACAAGCAAACATGAGATAAGAGACCATTACAGGACAGCAAAGAGATTTGGGGTTTGAAAAGACTTGGGATTGTCTAGTGTGGCCCTCTAGTTTTATAGATGAGCAAACATGGTGGTTCCCTTCCGAATGTGGTGTGGTTGGCTCTGGGTCACCCAAGTAGTCAAGGATAGAGATTGGCTATTACCTATTTTCTCTTAAGTAACAAGTGGCATTGAATGAATTGTCTTCCTCTTAATTCCCATCTCCCTGCTCATAGTTCCTGATTCCCTGTTGGTTTTGATTTCTGGGCCAAACCTGATGAACTTTGGTTGGTGCCATGACCAGCCACAGCTCCAAAGGGCTGAGGAGGAGGCATCTTGCTCTGCTTCTTATACCAGTGTTGATAAAGTCAAGGTGCAGAGCAAGATGGACATTTTTGGACATGGCAGTTGTACGGGTTTGTTTTGTTGACTGCTTACTTAATGACAAAGGTGTTTTTCATGGGGCAAGGGGGAGTTATGGAAGGAGGTGAGAGCTAATGATAGAGTTGCCAAAACAAAAGGAAAAAAATGATGACCATTGATATGTTCAAAAAAATTTTAAAGAAAATTCCGAAGAAACACAGAAGAGCAGGACAGTTTTGAAAGTAGTCTGTTTAATAAGATACTGATGCAGTCACATGATGAGGTTTGGGAGAGCCCAGAGAATCACAATGATGCATTTTCCCTACCTACCAAAAGGTACCTTTATTAACAAGTAAAGGCCTCAGACAAAATCCAAGTATGATTTTGTATCATCCTTTGGGAAGGGAAGATTTTTATAGACTGATGGAAGGGAGAGAAACTAGGAGAGTTGAGGAGATTGGGATGTTTTGATTACCTGGACAATTGGGGAGATAAGGACGGGGAGGAGTGGGAGAGAATGCTTCAGGGAGGAGTTGGAGAGATAAAAAGTCTGGGGAGATTTGGTGAAAAACCTCTCAGAATGAATTTTGGTCTTAGGAGAGAGCAAGCTAATTGTGAACCAGCTTGGGGGTCCTCAACTAGAAATGGTTCATTAGGCTCAGAGAGAATCAAACAGGCCATTGTTAGTATTTACTTTGACCAAATATTTACCAAAGAGATTTGGTCTGTGATGTTCGTCTTATAAAAATGAGAATGATTGCTATATATTTAAGAACCATCATATTGATTGTACCAGCTCCTTTTCTTTTTGCTTTTCTTACACTCCATTTTGAAGACTAGGTCATTTGTTCTTCAAGCATAACTTAATGGTATACTGATTTTTCACATGCAAATCAGTTCCACATGGAAAGCATGCGTTAGCTTAAATCCCACCACTGTTTGTTAATTTTTTCCCAAGTTTAATCTTAATGAAGAGAATTGGGCTATCTTCTATCAAATACATCCGAATTTACCTTTTGTTAATCTATTGATTATGAAACAAGTAATACATTTTTCTCTTTGAAGAGATTGTCCTGCTTGAACTCTTGATAAGCAGCTGGTAAATTTCCTTTTACAAGTAGGCTGTATCCTTGGAGATGGTTTCACATAGCCCACGGATTTGCTGTATTTTGGGACATTTTCACAAGGCAGGGGTTTAAATACTGTTATTGATCTAAACATGTTGAACAATTCAGCCAAAAATCACTGTTATTTTTTCTTTTCCTAATAAGATGTGTAGGAATTGGCATTGAAGTAATTGGAGCCTCTCTTGGCTTGATGTTTAAAGGATTTCAAAGGCCATTTAATGCAACCCAGATAGCCCAGATAAGAAATCCCCCATTCTGCTTGACAAGTAGACATCCAACTTTTGCTTCTAAAACCTGGAACTCCAGAGGCAGCCCTTTCCTTTGGTTATTATTGTAAGCTTAACCCATATTGCTTTTGTTACAGTTGGAAGATTAATAACTTTTATTGGATAAATTTGATCTCTGTAACCTAATCCCTCAGACCTTGTTGTGTTCATGTCTTAATGACTTGAACTTTTCTAATACAGAAATGTTTCAGGATTCAGGTTTTTGTTCACATGTGTGCTTAAAATAACTGTTGACTTAGCTTTAGTTAATGATTGGCATGATTCAGGGCTTAGGTTTTGAGAAAGGAAAGTGCACTGATGGAGTGTAATAGAATTGTAGTCATTTTTACAGCATATTGTAAAAAAAATGACACGCATGACCATTTTTGCTTACCTTGATAAATCTTTGAAATTATATCTGAGAATTTTTTTTTTCTTTACTAAAGGACTATTTTTAAAAGCTTTTAATTTGGAAGGCCATTTCAGTTCATTGTACTCTGCAATAATGCTGCTGTTTCTCTTCCGTATCAGAATTAATAGTGCTTTGAATTAGTTGCAATTGGGATTGTAATCAAAATTATTTTTTGTTTTTTCTCCCCTTCTGCTTTGAAGCCTGTGTTATTATGGAAGTGCAGAATAAGTTCTCATTGGACATTATGTATGTTTTTATTAATAGAAAGCATTAACATAGAATATTATTTAGTAATCATCGAACAAACAAATGTAATAAGTACTTACTGTACTCAGTGCTGGAGGACATAACAGTTTAGAAAAGAGCTGGTTTCCTGCCTTTCCCTCAGCATAGGCTGGATAAATAAACCTCATTTGCTTAACCTGGATTTTTAATTTAAAAGTACTTTATTGTCATTAAAAATATGTGGCCTTCCAAAAGTGAAGTTTTAAGGCTTCAAAACCTCAAACTTTATTATTCCTCACCATTGTCTAGTGACAAATAAATCCTAATTTACAGATAAGAAAAGTGAGACACATTATTGATTCTGTCTCCTTTCTCTCTCTCTGTCTCTGGGTCTCTATCTCTGTCTCTGGATCTGTCTGTGTCTCTGTGTGTGTGTGTGTGTCTGTCTGTCTATCTGTCTCTGTCTCTCTCTGTCGCCTCTATTTTGAGTTTTTGAGGAGGGCCAGAGTTACTTCTCCTAAGTGCTTTCTGCCTGTTACGCAGGCAGGACGCTATGCTCTGGAGTCGGGTGGCCATCATGGGACCCCTAGTAGGTGAGTCCCTTTGGGTCAGCCTTTCCCTCTGGTCCTCAGTCATCTCCTCTGCAGAGCAGGAGCCTGCTCTGAGGCCTTCCTCCGTCACTGACATATACATGTCATTTATTCCACCTTGGGAAACATGCTGGTGGTCTGCCTGGTTCAGGCCCCCTTTGCCTTTGGAGTGAGGGCTGGAAGATCTTGGAGAAGCTTGAGGGTGGACTTAGCTGCTGGGTCTTTCCTCACTGGGATGCCGGCCACCTTGTCACAGCCACTGGGCTGGTCAGGTGAGGGGGTGTCCCCCATGGCTCTTTTTATGGAGTCAGTGAGTAGTGTGGTTTGTGTGATAGAATAAAGACCTCTGTGGGCTTGGTTAATTAGTGCAGAATGCTTTTTTTTTCCTGAAAAAGTAGCATGGAAGTTCTGATAGATTTCCTACCACAGTGTTCACAGATGCAAGCTTGTAATTGTGGTGAAAGTGTCATGCTGGGGACAGCTTGGGTCTTCAGGTTTCACCCTGTAGTCTGGGTCTGGTTGGGGTAGAGACCATGACCCGGCTGTGACCATTATTGCTTCCAGATGTTCTCCCCAAGGTTATCGTGTAGAGCTGCCATCTGATAATTAAGAGATGCCTTCTGTCCTGTACTGCCTGGTGCTACCAGGATGTTGTATGCCTTTTGTAAGGACCGTTAAAAGCAGCCAAATCTCTGCCCAGGACATCTGTTAATCAGGGACTGCTAGGCTTTATATATGGTGCATGATTATCAATAATGATTACTGATTTTGAGGTGCTGCTTTAAAATTTACAGATCACTTTATATGCATAGTCTCATTTGAGATAAGAGGATCTGCTTTTTGGAAGACGGTACTCTGTAATTAGAGATTCTTAATGCTTTTGTGAATTTTATGTCTGAAATGTGACATGCTTCCTACAGTTATTCCCAGGTAGGCTTCTAGATAAGGCTCACATATTGAAGTTAATCCAAAAAGGCAGAAGTGGTAGGCGAGTTTTCTCATCTCATTGGCTGTTTTTTGCTTTCATGATTGTTTTTAGCCTCTTCTGAGTATGTTTCCTTGTCTTTACAAGGAATATCTTTCCAGTTACACGATAGGGCTTATAAAAGCCAAAAGTCCGTTGAAGTGAACTGATGGTCATTCAGGCTTTCTCATCATTGGCCTTTAACTCCATTTGACTGCTGATTGAAGACTGAAACATTTTTGATGATTTCTTTGGGAGAAGTTTACTTTCCCACTTGTGAGTTTTTTGATTATTCGTGTATATCCCTTGTACTTTTAAGCTTAGAGATGAAAGGAAATAGGGTGGTGTGGGAAGCACTTCAGTTAGAGAACTAAGTGTGGATTGAATGGTTTTACCCTTCCAAACTATTTTAAAAGGCCTTTTTCCCAATTGCAGCTCTGATACCCGTAATTTAAAAAGTCCCTTGTTTTCCTGAAACCCCTTGCTTAAGAAAATTTCATCTAGGTACCTTGGGATACCTAATGAGATAATTTGAATACTAGCATGTTCTAAAAGAGCAAGATTTTTGTCATTGTTGGATTTTACAGTTGATTCTAGACCATTTGCTTTGTCTTGCTTTGAATTACTGAAACTTTTCTCAGGCATGGTGGGTACTAAGGAACCTGGAATACAGAGTCAAAAGGGGGGTGGGGGTGGGGATTTCCTTTGATTAGCTTCCAGTTCTTTGGAAAGTTAAAAAAGTCTTATAAACTGACATTTGAAAGGGAACAATCTTAGGGGTGGAGACATTCAGTTAGACATGTTCTTTTGCAGTCATGCCCCCTGTGCAGCTGTTTTATTTTTATGAATTCACATATGCTTGTGGAGGTAAGATGTCCTAAAAAGAAACTGATGGTGGTCACTGTTTTTAGAGCTAGTCTAAAGTGCTCTGATCCTCCTGTTTTCTTCCTGTCACTTCCCCCTGAGTACATAAGTCTGAGTTAATCATTGAAAACAGCAGGGGAGATTCCTCTGACTGGCCAGAATTTGGAATTCACTGCTTTCCTTTGACAGTACCCTGGCTACCAGCCTTATTGTCTTATTTTTGATTTTAACTTTAATTTTCACTGGATTAATTTTTTTTTTTTTGCTGGGCCTAATTCTTTTGTAACTCTGTCCAGAGCTCAGCTAATTTGCATAAAACTAATCTGGATGGAGGAAGGTTTATAGTCTTTAAGGGTGTCTAGGAGAAAACTAGGGAGAAGCTTTCATTTTTGTTCCTTTGTGTGTATGTTCATCTGAATATATATTGCATTATGCATGGTCTGTGAATGAATATGGGTGGGCTGTGGTCAAGCAATATATACTAAATTCAGCTGAGAGGAAGCAAATACTAGTTAAAATAAATTAGGTGTCAGGGTGGCTAAGAAATATTAAGGAGAAAACTAGAGGTGTCTAGGTTGGGCTGGATAAGAAGAGGCTGCGGACAGAACTCCAACAAATAACTTAGGAGGAATTTTGTCCTGATGAAATGAAAAAGCTAGAGAAGATAAGTCATTGTGGGCAGGTTGTGATTTTTTTTTTTAAGGAGAGCTGCAAGTATACATAGATGCTTATTGTTGTTTTAAAGATAATTTTCATGGTGCTATTTCCCTCAAAATATTTGAGTGGGAAGTTTTGACTCTGGCTAAACTTCTGTTGGCGGAGTTGGCAATACTCCCTTTCTTCTTCTGATCCTTAATACAGTGACAGGCACATAGTAGGTGCTTGATAAATGTTTAATGACTGATTTCTTTCCTCTCTCCCAGCTGTTTGTATTAAGATTTAAGAAAAGAGGTTTTTTTAAAGTTCTACTGAATAATTCCCCTCTTGGAAGGAAAAATGTGAGACTAGGGAAATCAGGGTGTTGGCTGATGATTCAAAGAAGAACGATCTTTTCCAACTTTGTGTCATCTTTTATTAGATTATAACAGCTTTAAAAGAACTGGGTCTCAAGGAAGCATTGACTCCCATCTCACTCCCCTTTCTGAAGATAAGAGAATCAATGTCACTTCAGACTTAATAAAATCCTAGCTGCTTTTATTTTTTTCCTTTGATCTCTAAATACGATTATTAAGGCTGAGTTGACATTGTATCAGCCTTTCCACTCCAAATTACTCCTCTGAAAATAATGATTCTTAAATCTCCCTTTCTCTCCCTCTCTCTTCTTTCTCTTCTTAAAAATCTGATCTTAAACCCATAGAACTGTGCTCTTTTGGAAAGACCAGTGGTAGTATTCAGGAATTCAAGGCTCACTGTAAATATTTACATTAAGTACATAAGTGAGTAATGGGTCAAACAGTACCCTGAGAAGATGTGAAAAAAAGTATGTGCTTGGGGCAGCTAGGTGGCGCAGTGGTTAGAGCACCAGCCCTGAAGTCATGAGGACCTGAGTTCAAATCTGATCTCAGACACTTAACATTCCCTAGCTGTGTGACCCTGGGAAAGTCACTTAATCCCAATTGCCTCAGCAAAAAGCAAAAAAAAAAAGTATGTGCTTGCCCTCGACGGCCTCTCTCTTCTTTCTTGCTCTCCCTCCTTCCCTCCTTTTCCCTCCTTGTCCTTCCCCTCCCCCCATCTCTTTCCTCTTCTCTTTCTGTTTCTCTCTCACACTTTTTTTTTTTTTTTTTAGGAGGAGAGGGGCTAGTCTTAAAAGTGGCCCTAAGACTACACATAACCCAGTGGGACTGAAACCTGCCTCCCTTGTAGACAGTACCACAGTAAAGATGCTTGGGAACAGATGGATGGGGGGATTTGGAGTGAGTGGCCTTTTGAGAGAGGTCTTTTGGGACTTGTTCATGAACTATAATAATATGCTTTTGGTTCTTCTCCTACGTGTGTGTCCTTTGCAGACGCAGAACGTTCAACTTAACAAAGAGATGACTCTTGCCAACAACCGGAGCCTGGCTGAAGGAAATCTTTTGTACCAACCACAACTGGACACTTTGAAAGCCAATTTGACCCAAAAATACCAGGAACTGCAGGTTCTCTTCGAAGCCTATCAGATTAAGAAAACCAAATTAGGTAACTTTCCTGGAGTGGTGGTTTTAGGAATTAGAAGGCAAGGAAGGGCATTTTTCAGGCAGCTGGTGGTTCAGGATAAAGTTTGGTTGTTAGAATGATCTTTCAGTTGTTTATTTTTAGAATTTTGTTGCCTATTTTGTAAATAAATTTTAATTCATTGTCCTTCAACCATAACCTTCTCCGGACTATAGAAGAGCGGTCTTCTGGAAATAGAATTGGAGGAAAAGAATTGCCTTGCTGCCATATTGTTCTTCCCATGTAGTGGGATATATCTCCTAATGTAATCTATGAATTACATAATATAATGAAAGATAGACCTCTTGCCTTAAGTGTGGAAAAATTAATCAATTATCCTTGTTCAGTTTTCCTTTCTTTCAAACCTCTCTGCTTAGAACATTTTGTTGTGACATTAAATTTCATATTTTGCATACAAAAAAATCAGGAAATGATTGGATGTAAATATTGAGTACTTTGATGGTACTCAGAGTGAAATGAACTTGACTGATGCCTATTGTTATGGCCGGGGTATATTAACCCGAGCTGCACATGTATTCTTGGGTGTCCCTGGACCATCCCAAGGGCTCCCCCCAAGAGAGAGGGTACAATACCTGCTTCTCCTCAGGAGTGGTGGGAAGCATTGTTTCCCAGGACATACCCAATTATCAGCAAGAAGATGTGGCTCTTATTAACTTCCCAAATTACAATAAACTCATTAGCAGTAACTTGCAGAAGACAAGTTTAAAAGGTGGTGTGTTTGTAGGTATGTTTACCTTCCAGGAAGGAAGGGGATATTCCCTGGGATTCCCGAGAAATGGCTGTGTGCCTCAGGTTCCTGTCTCTTGCCTCTTACAGATCAGCAATCCAGCAGTGCTTCTTTGGAGACATTGCTAGCCCTTCTTCAAACAGAGGGAGCCAAAATTGAAGAGGATACAGAGGTAAGGTGAACTCATCTTTGTATCCCCAGTACCTGGCACTGGCCCTTACTTTTGCATTACAGTAGGTGTTTAATACATATTGACTTGAATGAACATCCCAGAATTTTCTGTTTTTAGGATGCAGCACTAAGGGAAAGTTCTTCACAGTAGAACAGACAAGTCCCTTCCTATGGAGTCAGGGCCAACAAATTATAAACTTGTAATTCGGTCTGTTGTGTGGGCTTTGTATAAGAATACATTGGAGGTACAGGTGGGGTGCCAGGGGCTGCTGAGGCTGTCAGAGGTTGGTCTGGGGCTTGTGCAGCTGGTCAGGAGAGGGTTGTGGCTTAGTGCAGGTGATTGTGAGTGAGCACAGCTGGCTGTCTTTCTAAGCATGATTGGCTTTTCTTTAGCCAGTTGCCAAAATAAATGTGAGAGAACAGATGAGAAGACCTTTAAGGGAACTGTCGGAGCTCTTTCTCTGGGGCCAATTGACTAAGAGTGTGTTGGACTGTGAGACTAAGTAGAATTGGCTCAAATGTCAGTAAGTCTTGGGGAATGCCATCCATGCCCCTAGCTCTGAATTAAATTAAAGCTCTGACTTCTAAAGCTCCTGAGTCTGGCCAGCTGATTCTTCATGTGTAGCATGATCTTAGAGCTGTGTTAAATGGACTTTTAGGGACTAAGGGACAAAGAGAAATTTTTATTTAGGATCATCCTTCTGGGGAAGGGGTCACACAGGTAGTTGGGAACCAAATCAAGAGTAACTCAACCGACTGATATGTCGAAGGTGGTTTCTTCTCTGCCTCTATGGAGGCAGGGAGCTCCACACGGTCTCCGGTACAGAATTGTCGCTTCTGTTTTAACGCCAGACCTTCTAACTCAGTATTTACCCATTATTTCAGAATATGGCGGAGAAGTTCCTTGATGGAGAGATCCCTCTAGATTCATTCATCGACGACTATCAAAATAAACGGAAACTAGCCCATTTACGACGAGTAAAAATTGAGAAACTTCAGGAAATGGTGCTTAAGGGCCAGAGACTTCCAAAGGCCCAAGTCCAGCTGCAGCCCAGGGTGCCAGATCCTGCACCAGCCCCCATGGTGCCCTACCCAGCTTCCGATGCCAGTGTGCCCCCTTCTGTTGTGCCCCGGCGCATCCCTCCTCCGCCACCCCCTGTTCCTGCCGGACGGTTTGCGACTCCGTTTACAGTGGCCATGGGATCAGGACAGGCTCTTCCTTACCCAGGCTTGCAGTGCCCTCCTCTCCCCCCCAGGGTGGGCCTCCCATCTCTTAGTCACAACCCCCAGCCAGGCTATCCGGCTCCCTTTGCATCCCCGTACCCTCCGGCCCTCCCTCAGAGACCTCCTCCGAGGCTGCCTCCACATCCCGGCTTCATCCTTCAGTGAGTCCGTGGTTGTCCCTTCGTCCCGTGCCAGTGCTTGGAATCCGTCGTCCTCCTTCCGGGCTCTGCACGCACGGGAGGAGACCAAGGTCAGACGTCCTGTCTGGGCTCCACCTGGGGGCCAGGACATGTTGTGTTTTTAGAATCATAGTTTCTTTGGTAGGTAGTGTGATGCAGCTTGATTTGTGTGACCCCAGCACGTTGTATAAGCTGGGCTGGAGAACGAAGCCGACGGACTCAAACTCTCAGTGAGATCTCTTCGTGTTCTAGTGCTGATGGCCTCTCCGTCTGGGTTAGAAGAGCTTAGCTACCTGCCGTTGTGTTTCATCGCAGCTCATTTCAGCATGTTTAATTCTAGTTCTGTTTTTGAAAAGCCAATTCTGCATTGATGGGGCCAGTATTGGGTGGTAACTCTGCTTAGAGGCAAAGCAGCGTGGGCGCTCTCTGCTGCTTTAAAATCCCAGATGGGCACAGTAGGTTTTAAATTTGGTGTATTTGCTTTCTCCATGGAATCTGCTTTTGGGGGGAAATCATTGCTAGCACCCTCCACCTCCCACCCCCCCAAACCTTGCTGCTTTTAAGATGCTTAGAAGCTGCAGAGCAAAATTTGCACTTCCCTAAATGCTGTCTACACCTCCAGAGCCTTGGAAATTCAGGTCCTGGGGAGAACTGTAGAGAGAAGTGGGACCTGGGTTTTTGTATTCAGGATTCTGTACCTGATATTTCCTCTTCATTCCTATCTTTCCCACACCCAACCCCAAAGAGCTCACCAATAATTTCCACTAAGAAACACTCTAAAAAAATATTTTTGTGGAATTTTCCTGTTTTCTACAAAAAAAAAAAAAAAATTTTTAATTTGATGCTCATAGCACCATTCAGGGAAACTAAAATATTGAATACTTATCATGCAGATAAAATGCAAATTCTTTTCTCTTGCAAGTAATGCAGGTGTGTCTGCCGTGCCTTAGGATCACTGTTGGCGATTGGACTTGTGACTCTTGGTTGTCTTTCCAATCCCCTGATGGCCATAGCTTCCTTTTTGACTCAGAGGGCTTGGGAAGAAGCTGCTCTGGAGGATGTTGCCCTGCTCTGGCTTGGGGGTACCATCTAGAGTCACTGGCTCTCCTTTCAGGGAAAGGCTTTTTCTTATAATGGCGCTGATGTGCATCTGTCCGCAAAAACAGAAAAAAAAAAAAACCCGTCCCCTGGAGCCTGAAGGTTCTTTGGTGTTCATTGTCTGCGCTCCCTGTGACGGGCAGGTGGGGACAGGTTTTGAATATGGTGCTGCAGAGAACACGGTGTTGGGGGGGGTGATTATGGGGAAACATTTCAGATGCGGGGGACAGATGGCTGAGACGAGATCTGGGTCTTTGTAGCCACAGTGACAGATGCCAAGCCTCCCAGAGTGAACTTCTGGTCACACTCTCAGCCTCAGTGTCCTGGCTGTGATCAGGGTCCCCAACCTGAAACCGGAGGCAGGACCCCGGGGCAGCAGAGGTCAACACAGGTCAGCTTCAAAGAAGCCTGGAAAAGGCTGGAAGGTGGAGAGATTAGGTTCCTCTCTGTGGGATTGCTGGCAGCTGGTGCCAATGTTTGTATTCCTTCCTGTAAAACCCTTGTGCTTCTGTACTTGAACTCTATGGTCGACCATTTGAAAGAACATAAACTAATAAATAGGATTCTAGGTGCCACATCAGTCAAAGGGACTTGCCAGTTCTACCTGTGGCTTGAAATGTTTTTGTTATACCTCTTTAGCTGTGCTCCACTCTTAAGGAACGCTGGCTCCCACAGCATTTGAGTCAGCAGCCAAAAGTATTTACCTTTGTATTTTGTTTTTGAGATTGTGAAAATGGCATGAAGAGGCTGGCTTTGTCCTCTCCTTCCAGGGGCCATGTTTGGAACTGTGAGTGTAGGTCTGTAGGAAACTTTAATAAAAGAAATGATTATTAATAATTACTTTGTCGTTGATTTGCTGGGGAATTCCCATAATATGTTCTGTTCTAGAAATCCAGTGATCAGGTTCTGGAAGAAACTGGGTGATCACAGCAGCTTAGGTACATGTGCGCTAATTAGTACGTGGTGCTAATATTGGGTTGTTGGCTCATGTTCAGTGTCCCCGAATAAGTGAGCCCTTCACACTGACTGCCTTTAAAAATGGCAACAGCCACTTCCCCTTATAATCGGGAACTTCCTTTTTACCCCAGGAACAGAGAATGGGACACTTGATGGCAACTTTGCTGATGATTTCTGTGAAAATCAGGTTTCTGTGAATCTACTACGTTGACCCCAAACACCAGGTTATCAGGCTTGGAATGGTTTGACAGGTAAAGCAGGGCCGGGTCATCTGGGCCCAAGAGGGGCCTTCTCTGGGGGAGGAGGACTTGTGAACACGATGACCCGTGGTTATTTCCAGTAAACAATAGAACATTTTAATTTTGGAGTCTTCTGATACACAGCACGAAGCAGTTACTTTTGTGCTTTGTTGGCTGGAAGTTAATGATCACTTGTCAGGACTTCATTCAGGTTCCCTTCTGTTCAGTCTGCTCCCTATCACCTCACAGAAAAGGCTGTTTACCTGGCCACGCTAACCATGTTTTTCCTTTTTTTTAAGGACATTTACCTATTTTTACTGCTTCATTGGATCCTTTTTTAAAAGTAAGTTTAGTGGGTAGTAACAATGCTCATCTTGCTAACAGGAAATGAAACTCAGGCCCAGGAGGCCTAGTGCATGATGCTCAGGACTATAAAAGTTATTAATTGTCTAGGATTCCTCCCACTAACTTTCTAGTGAAGAGTTTAATTGAGAACTTTGAGAAGCATTTCCTTAGATTTCAGTTGGGTGACTTTTCTTTGTAAAAAAAAAAAAAAAAAAAAGTATATAGGCAGCTAGGCGTCAGCAGTGGATAGAGCACCAGCCCTGAAGTCAGGAGGACCCGAGTTCAAATTTGGTCTGACACTTAATATTCCCTAGCTGTGTGACCCTGGGCAAGTCACTTAACCCCAATTGCCTCAGAAAAAGAGAAAAGGGGAAAAAAAAGTATACACTTTAGTTCTTGCTTTCTTACACTTTGCATCATTGCGGGGGAGGTTTTTTTTGTTTTTTTTTTAAGTAAGCTTTGATACTATTTGTTTTTCAACAGATATTTCTGGAAATGGCCTCTTCTCATATTTTCCTTTAACCACCAAACCCTTCACTGTTTATTATAACAACAGCATTTAACACCTGTCACTTTGTTATTCAAAACAGTAACCCTTATGGTTGGGTGGAGCAGGTAATGTCTAGATTTCACGGACTGGGAAATGGAAAACACCCATGGTCCCACTGCTGATAGTCCAGAGTGCTTTACAATAGGCAGGCTTTTTCTTGTCACCTATAACCTAGGCTAAAGGGGTCTCTTTCCCCAGAAGACAGCCCTTAAGATTGCCAGATCTTTTCTTACAAATCTGTTTGTCCTCCCAAGGAAAGGGAGTATTTTTTAAAGCCAGCTGTAACTCAGAAAATGGGGGACTTTAAAATTCTTTTAACAAGGACAAAAGTCACATGTGGTTAATGCACCCAAGCCCAAACTGGCTAGAAATGGGCAAAACTGGATGACCTTGTGAAAGTAATGAGGGTTCTGTTTGTAAACACCCTGAAAATGTGCCATCCCTTAAGTGTATTCTCTTCTTCCTACGTGGAGGCCAAAACAGCCTGTTTATATGCTCCTTTTCCCTTCCCAAAGAAACTACCTTGGCCACGTTCCCAGTTGTGGGGAGAGGGGAGGCTGGGGAGCCAACCTAACTCCCACTGCACAAATGGGAGCCAAAAAGGCCAAGTGGGGTGTCTGTGGGGGGCAAAGTATGTATGGCCCAGTCGGGCTGCCGGACGCAACTCTGGTTCATGTTCTCTGCCCGATCTATAGTCATGAATGGCTTATCCTTCACTCTCCAGGGCCCTTGGGTGTGGAGGAGGTCCTGGAGGAAACGGCTCAGCACTCATCATTGAATCAAGTCTTTGTGATCCTTTGGGGATTTTTTTTTTTTTTTTTTGCTTTTTTTGCTGATGCAATTGGGGTTAAGTGACTTGCCCAGGGTCACACAGCTAGGAAGTGTCTGAGACCAGATTTGAACTCAGGTCCTCCTGACTTCAGGGCTGGTGCTCTATCCACTATAGCGCCACCTAGCTGCCCCTGGGAATTTTCTTGGCAGAGGCACTGGGGCGGCTTCCCTGCCCAGATCATTTTACAGACAAGGAAACTGAGTCAAAAGGTGAATGGTCACAAGAGATCAGATCCAGGCCTTGCCTTATATCGCCACCTAGTGGCTCACCACCTAGCCTGTCTTCCTGACTCTGGGCCTGGCCTTGTATCCACTGTATCGCCACCTAGTGGCTCACCACCTAGCCCATCTTCCCTGACTCCAGCTCTGGCCTTGTATCCACTGCAGCGCCACCTAGTGGTTCACCTACTAGCCCATCTTGACTCCAGCTCTGGCCTTGTATCCACTGCAGCGCCACCTAGTGGCTCACCTCCTAGCCCATCTTCCCTGACTTCAGGCCTGGCCTTGTATCGCCACCTAGTTAGTGGCTCACCTCCTAGCCCTCCCCCAGAATCAGGTAGTAAAAGGATGGGTCACAGTGTATCAGAACTGGAAGGAACCTTTGAGCTCATTATATGAGAGTGGGAATCTACAGCGGGAAGTTTCTGCTCAAATACTAAAATAACACCCTATTCTTTCCTGCCACTCGGAGCCCTAGTTTTAATACAATTAATGAGTTCTGGGGAAAAAATCAAGTGAATTGTCTTCATTTTGATTGGACTTGTCATCCAGATAAATATTGATTTTAAACTGACCTGTGGATGGAACTGCCTTTGTTTCCTCTTCCAGGTTACACTATAACTAAATACTGTCACACAGCCTCGAGGCCATTTACATCACTAAAACAGTTATCCTCTATTATTATCCCCAGAAAGAACTAGGAATGTCTCACAGTAAAACATTTGCAGAACACCTGTTTCAGTCATGAAGAAAGAAACACAGGGTGGGGGGGGGGCAGCTAGATAGTAATGCAAATTAGGCCTTTGCCCGCCCTGGACCCCTTGAAGGAACTCAGACACTCCCAGGATGCAACTTCCCTCTGCTGAGACGAAGCAGCAGCGGCTCCTCTGCAATTCAGCCGCAGAGCATTCTGGGGCAGCGATGGGTTGGCCTGGCTCAGGTGTGCGTCAGAACTGGGCCCGCCAGGGCTTGCCTCCTCTGGCAAGTTTTAACAACCCCCTGGGCTTTGTTTTGCTTTGTATTTTGTTGGCCACACACAGTAGCTGGGGAGACTTGAATATTATTTTTTCCTACTGTTTTTTTCAAAAGGGGAGGTGGGAAGGTCAAAAGTAAAGGGAGGATCCTGTTTATAAACTTTTTTTTTCCAAAGGGGGGGGTGGGAAGGTTAAAAGTAATGGGAGGATTCCATTTGTACACTACTGGTTTTTTCAAGGAGGGGGGTTGGAAGGTCAAAAGTAATGGGAGGATTCTGTTTATAAACTAATTTATTTTTCCAAGGGGGGGGGTGGGAATGTCAAAAGTAATAGGAGGCTTTCCTCTCCACCACAGACAAGTATGCTTAAGGGTTTGGCCCCTCCCTGGGAGCAGCTTATTTCTGGTTATAAAATTCAGGAGCTGAGGTAAATGACCTTGGAGGCCCTTACAAGAGCCGCCCTTTCCTCGGCTGCTTTTCCTTCTTTCCAGGACCAGAGTTTGCAGAAGCAGCCCGGGCCAGAAGGGAGACGACAGTGCAGAGTCAGCCAGGAGACCCAGGCACTGTGTGTCTGCCAGGGCAAGCCGCTTCCTTCCCGGCCCAAGGAGGGGCACCGGGCCCTCTCAGCCCTCCCCCACCAGACTGACCGGGGATGGCATCACTTCCTTGCCCAAGCACAGAGCTGGGATTTTACCCCATTTCTAAGGAGGCTGAGACACGACTTCCTGCCCAGCACAGGGCTCCCCCTGGGCCGGGCCGGCGGCTTCTGGCGCTGTCCCTTCTCCCCAGTTGGTTCCAGGGGCTCACTGCCAAGCTCCCTCTCTGAGCCCCTTTTGCCAGCCCTGAAAAGGGCTCTCAGCAAGGGGCTGGCAGCAGGCTCGGGCCTCCCAGGGTGGAGGCCAGCCCTCATTAAAGAAAGGAAAAACAGGGATGGGGGAAGGCAGCCTGAGCTTACTCGGTGGGTAAGGGGGCAAGAGTATAGACAAGGGGAGGGGGCGCTTGGATGGGCCCTGCCTCCACCACGTAGCTCCCTTTTTCTTTCCTCCCCAAATTGCCCTGGAAAATCAAGCCTCTGGTTAGGATTTTGGTCCAAACTGAGGAGGCCTGGGTATTCAGACAATGCCGGTGGAACACTGGGCAGCCCCTGTCATCCAAGGACCGAGGGGGAGGTGAACGTGGCTCCTCACCAACTCCTAGGGTGAGAAAGGCCTTGAACAGGCTCGGGGGGGAGGGGCAAAGCAGCTGGCTTGGTCCTGTCTCTGGATGCCCTCCCTGGGCACCTCTACCCAGAAGGTGCTCCAATTCCTGGATGTTTCGTGGGATCAGAGAAGGCTACGGCTGGAAGGTTCTTCCAAGAAACCATCTGCCTCAAACCTTTTTCGGAAGGTGAGGTTCAATCAAAAAGAGCCCCCCAAAGCCACCAGACACAACATGGTCAGAATCCACACCCGGATCCTCAGATCGTTCTCTCCCCTGCACCAGCCGCTTGCAGAGACGAGAAGGGTTTTTAGGAAGTACAAATCAGGGTGCAAAATGAACCGGGAGCCTTCCCTCTGAGATGACCTGCAGTTCACGCCATTGTTACTGGCCTGCTGTCTCCCAATAACAAGTGAGCTCTTTCTTTGAGTTTTGTTTTTTGTTTTTTTGCTTTTTTTTCCATCCTCAATATTTAGTCCGGTGTCTGGCACATAGTAAGCGCTTTATAAACGTTTGTTGACTTGATTGACAAGAGCTGGGCACTTTCTCCCAAACCACTGAAATGTAAAGCAGGATTGTTCTGCCATCACCTATCCCTGCCTGGCCCACAGTAGATACTTTATAAATGCTGCTGAATTGAGAAGCTCTTCCCATCGTGCGCCAGACCGTCCAAGATCGGGCCTAGTTCTATCTGCCACCCCAAAGAAAAACCCAGAGGGGCCAAGTATCTCAACGCCACGGAGCTCCTTAAGAGATTCTCTTTAATGTTTATTCCCCCCAACAAGCCAAAATCACAGCTTCAGTCCCAGGGAAGGGCCAGGCCCTCCCCAAAGCAGCCCCTGCCAGCAATGCAGCCCCTGCACCCAACACACTGAATAGAAAACAGTAGAGAAAAGATGTAACGCCGTATTTTAAAAACATCATGTCTCTCCTGAAGGATTCCGGCTCGGGTCGGCGGGGAACCTTGCCGGCTCAAGAAGTTTTTCTTATTGCAGATAAATAATCACGTCTAGGCTGGAGTACTGTCCGGCACATCTCAGCCCCTCACCGGCTTGAGAGCCCCCAAAGTCCTCAGTTTGCTCCCCACCCTCTACTTGAGGGTGCCCATGGAGTAAATGGCTCTGCAGGGCTTCAGAGCCCCTGGGGGTGGAGAAGATGCTACAGTGAAGCAGGGGGTGGAAATCCGGCTGGGATCTGTTTAAAACACAGATATCTCCTGGCTCTGGGATCCACTCCTTCCCCACCCCAAGCCCTGCAGAGCCTGGGGCCTGGGGGATGTCTCCTTGGCCATTTGGGTAAAGGGGAGCTAGGAGGGAGTCTTCCCATTTGCCCTGGGGCCAGGAAGGGTCCCCCAGCCTCATTTCTCTTCAAAGCCAGAGCTGAGCACTCTTAGGAGTTCATAAGCTGGGCCTGGTGGACACCATCCTCCTTCTCGAGCTGAAATGACAATAGGGAATTGCTCAGAGCGGATGGATCCGGGGGCATCCCGGGCCAACCCTCGCCCTGCTTCTGCCAGGAGACCGTTGCGATCCAAGCTTCTTTCCCCCAAACCCAAGGCTCTTGCCAGCTAGCCAGTCCGGGACGCCTTTGCCCCTGCCAGCCCCTGCCACGGTGCTTGACCGTCAGAGATCGAGACCACCCGACAGCCTGGCTCCTTAAGGAGGGCTGGAGCTCGCGGGATCCCCTCGGGAACAAAGTCCCATCGGTGACCTTTCTTTGTCAAGATCAGTGCCTGGGCATCCAAAAGGATCTTTCCAGGAAAGCTTGCCTCTTCTCTCTCTCTGTGCCCCAAACCCTAACCTGCCCAGCGGCCAGCTCCGGCTGGCTACCACTGCCGGGGCACAAGCACCCCATCTTCAGAGGGCACCTCGGCACTCTTTCCATCAGAAGAGACTCGTGTCTCGGTGCCCCCCCAACAGCAACGCTCTTGTGTGGTTTATGTCAGACCCTGGGTGTGTGTTGTATAACAGGCCCCTGCTTCCCTTCTGATGCCTGAACTGACGCCCGTTGTGTATTCTCAGTGTCTGAGCCCAGTGAGGGGCTGGCAGCCCTGCCACAGAAAGCAAGGACCCACGAGGTGGCCCCGTGTTCTCCTTTATGGCAGCGGGCAGGCACAAAACACGGAAACGTGAGTAAGTGTAGACACATTCACTGTGCCTGTGTGCAAGTGTAGACACATTTGCTGTGCATGTGTAGACATTTATTGTGCACATGTGTGTGCATGTGCAGACAGTCACTGCACATGTGTCTCTGTTTCTCCTTCTGGGGAGTGCCCGCTCCCACGTCACCCAGGATCTTCCCAGGATGGGGCGTGAATTCTCCCGCCCCCACAGCTACCACCTGTTCCGCCCATCACAGTACACCTGAGGAAGCGCGAGCACGGGAGGTGACACTGAAGAGCCATTTTCTTAACCGCTGCCCCCAGCTCCTTCAGAAGCGCTTGTATGTCCAGCCTTGGCGCACGCCCGGGACTGCGCAAAGCGGACGCTGCAGGACCCCCCCCCCAGCCTGCTACCGCCCTGGAGGCACATGCTAAGCTCTTTATTTTCTCTGGTTTTTCAGAAGAGAAAACTTGCAGGGAGGGTGTAAAGGGCTTTCCCAGGGACAGACGTCTCGCCTCCAGGTCCTGCCACAGTTCCCCTCCACCACCACGCTCGACTGAACTGCCCGGTCTACCCAGAGAGCCATGACTTCAAGGGTACCTGGCAGTCCTGCTTGGGCACCAGGGTGGGCTTCTGAGCTAGCGGGGGCTTCTTCAGGATACCCCGGCGGGGGCTGGCCACAGGGCGGCTGAGCTGCTGCTCCTCCTCGGGGGGCTGGTCCATCACCCCAGCCAGGGCGTAGTGCCTCTTCCGCAGCTCTCCCAGCCGCATCCGCTCGTTCTCCAGCGTCTTCTCCAGCTCCAGCACCTTCACCTGGAGGGACCCCAGAACCCGGTCAGTCGCCTGGCTCAGCCCAAGGGTGGCTCATCATTCAAAGCATCCCTCCTCCACAATGCCCTTCCCCGCTTGTCTGGCCCACCAGGACCCCCATCACAGCTCATCCAGCCCACCGGGACCCCCTTCCCCATCTCAAAGGCCCAACTCTGCCAAACAGCTGGCTCTGAACACCTCTCTGTGCCCTCCAGGATTCACGGCAGAGGATGGATTCATGAACAAGCAGTCACTCGAGGGATAGCCCTGCCTTCCAATGCCCACGGCCCCCAAGGAGGCTGCAGGGGGCTCCAGCATCCTACCTGGGTTTCCATTTCTTCCTTCTTCAGCTTGATCAATGACATGCCCGAGAAATCCATGGTGTCTGCGTGTCAGAGGGAGTAGAGGGAGCTGGTGAGGAGGCAGCCCCCTCCTCCTCCCCTTGCTGCTTCCAGCTGGACCGAAGCACCCCCTGTGCCCATCCCTCCTTCTGCCCTCGTCCCTCTTCCTCGCGGGTCCCTTACCTTTGTCTTCGATCTGCTCTTGGCCTGACTTGGTGGAGGCCACCACGTTGGCGGCCATCTCATTCACGGATCGGGAGCACTCCTGAAGCTTGCTCAGATTCCTGCTGTTTTTGTCAGCTTTCACCTGCCCAAAAGCCAGGGGACCCACTCAGAAAGCGGCCATTGCCTCCTACCGCTCGGTGCTTTACGGTGGAGACCAGCGGGTCTCAAGCTAGAATCCCTGACCTTGCTCTTCTTAATGTTTCCAGGCTGTGCTACAATGTTACTGGCTTCTGTTGTCATCCCCTGCTTTTTATCTTGTACATTAAAAACCTGGTCCTGAGAAGGGGCTTCATTACTCAGAAAGGGGTCCATGGCATAGAAGATTAACAAGTCCTGCTATGGAAGCACTTCACCAAAAATTCTTTTTGTAACTTTTTTATACATATACACACACACACACACATATATACACATAGACATATATGCACACACATATACATACATATATATATAAATTTAAAAATAAAGTAGGTAGGGCATATGGTGACTATTGAGATTCAGAAAAATGTTAGTGACTTCTAGGATCACAGGACCCAGATTTACAGCTGGAAAGGACTTTACCCAAAAAGGGGTCCACAGCATAGAAGATTAAGAATTCCTGTTATATATGCATATTTGTATAATTATATATATATATACACATACATACACACATATATATATAATTTATATATATATATATTAAATAAAGTAAATATGGCATATGATGATTATTGAGGTTCAGAAAAATGTTATTGATTTCTAGAATCACAGGAACCAGAGTTACAGCTAGAAGGGCCCTTCCCTCTTATTTTATACATTCCTGATCCATGATCTACTTGGTCATGGTGTATTATCCTGGGGGATGACTTGCTGTAATTTCTTTGCTAATATTTTATTTAAGATTTTTCATCAATGTTCATTAGGAGAATTGGTCTATAATTTTCTTTTTCTGTTTTGACCCTACCTGGTTTTGGTATCAGAACCATATCTGTGTCATAAAAAGAATTTGGTAGGATTCCTTCTTTCCCTGTTTTTTCCCAACAGTTTGCATAGTATTGGAATTAATCGTTTTTTAAATGTTTGGTAGAATTCCCATGTAAATCCATCTGGCCCTGGAGATTTCCCTCTCATTTTATGGAGCTGAAAAACAGATTCTGAGATTTTCCTTGAGTCAGTAATCTAAGTGGGATTGAACTCGGCTGTTCCTGTTTTCCAGTGTCTGGCAGCCTCAGTCTTCTCCCTCTGTAAACAAAGAGGGTCAGACCACATGGCCACATGATTTACCCTCGTGTCAGAGGGAGAATCGGAATTCAGACCTCATAGACCCCAAGTTCAGCACCTTATGCCAAATCTTGTGGCCTCTGTTTCCTTGGTTTTGAATTAAAAGGGCCAGATAAGATTAGGAGACCTCAGGTCTCTTCCAGCCTTCATCTTACACTCCAAAGGCCTGGAAGAAGCAGAGGTAGTTACTTCTGCCTAAAGGAAGCAGGATCCCTGCAAAGCCTCCGCATGGGTCCCTGGCCAAGACCGGAGGGAAAGAACCACTGGGAGACCCTCCGGGGCTGCTCAAGGTCTCACCTTGGAAGCAGCCACCAGCTGGGCTGTGCTGGCTGCAATCTCGTGGGAGCAGACGATGAGCTCCTCGTATTTCCCTGTGTGCAGGACCACCTTGTCAGCCGACTCCCTATGGGGGGACAGAGAATCACAGAAGCTGTGAAGTGACCAACATCCCCAACCAATGTTCATCCAGCCTCTGCCTGAAGACCTCCCATGATGGGGAGCTCACTACCTCCCTAGGCAGCAATTTGGGACAGTTCTCATTGAATCAAGCCTAAGTTTGTCTCCTTGAAACGTCCCCCCATTGCTATGGGGATCATTATCCTTGAGAGCCAGGAAGGAGCTCAAAAGCCACAACCTCCAAACTGAGGTTCGAGGGTGTTTAAGTAGTTAGCCAGCTTATAAGGTTTGGAACTCAGGCCTTCCCAACGGTTTGGGGCCCAGCAGGACGGGGCCATTCCCTCTTCCTCCTGGCAGTGACGTCCAGGGCTTGGAGCTAGCTCCATTGTCCCCTCAATCTTTTTTTACCCCCACCCGCCTTCTCCCAACACAAACAGAGCCGTCCGGAGAGCATCGATCCTCCCGGCCCAGACTCCTCGGGCCGGCCTGCTGGTTTTCTGTCTGACAGCTAGGCAAGACCAGACCTGATGCCAGTGCCAGGCTCGGCCCTGTAACTAACTGCTTCTCTCCCCAGAGATCCACTCACAAACAGCATTAGCAGCAGCCCTGGGCCAGAAACCTCGGGCAAAGTCAGGGAAAACGAGCCGGTGGCTCAAATCTCCCTCATCCACATCATGTCCAACATGGCCTGGTCCCATCCCTGGGCTCAAACCACCCCTACTGATCCAATCTTTTCTCATTGGTCATGGAGTCAGGCTACCCCACTTTTCCTGGCTTATCGATGTCCTTCCTTAACCTGAGGGGCTCAGACATGACCTCAAGACTCCAGATGTGGTCTGGCTGGAAAAGGAACATCATCATAGGCTGGACCTGCATCCCCACTGATCCAATCTCTTCTCATGGAAGGCTACCCTACTTTCTCTGACTTATCGATGTCCTTCCCTAACCCGAGGGGCTCAGAAGGACCCCAAGACTCCAGATGTGGTCTGGCTGGATCTGTACGTGTGTGATGGGACATGGCTCTGGCTTCCCCAGAACCTTACAGACCACACTCCCTGGGGTGGCTGACTCAGGAGGGCTGGCAGAACCCCCAAGCTTCCTAGGCACAGTCTTGAAATCCCTGCTTTGATGCTAACTGTGAGACATTAGGCAAATCCCTGCAGAGCCTCCATAACGTGGGGCTCTCGGGGTCATAGAAAACGCGCCAGATTTGGGTCGGGGGACCTGATTCTAATTTCCCCCGCTTTGCACTTGCTAGCTGTGTGGTCTTGGACAAGTAAACTAATCTCTCTGGGGCTCCATGTGCTGGTGATCACAGCAGGGGGGCCTCCTGCACTCAAAATCATCGATGAGCTGGCTCCAACTTCCTTCTCGTTGCCTTGAGGGCCAGAGAAGCTGGTTTTCCCACCCAGGCGGCCAGAGGCCTCGCCATGACCTCTCCTCCCTCTCCTGCCTGGACCTACACCAGCTGGGTGGCTCCCCAGCCCACGGCCTTGGATGCTGAGATGAGGCCTTCGGTCCAGCGCGAGTTCTTGGCGTAGAATTCCTGCTGGGTGGCTGCCCCCTGGCGAAAAGAGGGGGAGAGAAGCTCGGTGAGTGGAGTGGGTGAGCCGGGGAACCTCAGTCCTGAATCCTCCCCCCGGGGCCTTTACTCTCCAGATGGGGGACTCCTAGTTGTCTGGAGGACAGGGGAATGATTCAATTTATGGATTAAAGCCGATCCTCCCTTAACCCCCAGCATCATGCCATATACCGAGCTCTGGTCACTACCTCATTCTAAAGTCAGCTCCTTAAGGGCAGGGATTTTGTGCTTCTGCCTCTGTACTTCCAGCTCCTGGTACAGAGTGGGTGGTTAATAAATAAAACTATTTTTTAAATTACCTCTAACATGGGGCAGCTAGGTGGCGCAGTGGTTAGAGCACCAGCCCTGAAGTCAGGAGGACCTGAGTTCAAATTTGGTCTCAGACATTTAACATTCCCTAGCTGTGTGACCCTGGGCAAGTCACTTAACCTCAATTGCCTCAGGGGGAAAAATTACCTCTAACACTCTCTAGGGCCAAAGAGAGGTAATCTGGGGACTATTTACTATTTTAAATAGTGAGGCTGGTGATGTGTGTGCGTAAATGTATATATATAAATTTGAAAAATTATTTTTAAGGAATAATAAAAAATAAATTTAATACATTAATTTAAAATAAATATTTAATTTCATTCTATGTTTATTTTAAAGTATCAAGTTATTATTATTAGTTTTTGATCCCGATGTCGAGAAGAGGCAGCCGGGGGGCCTGCTCCCTGCATTCCCCAGCACCCCCTCCCTTTCTGGGGGACTCACCCTGCCACTCTCCACGATCTCCTTCTGCAGGCTGGTGGACGTCATCACCAGCAGTCGGATCGCCTGCAAGTCAAGAGCCATATTTTATTCCAGAGCAGGCAGTTGCAGAGAGGGAGCCCTTCCTCCCACCTCCCTCCTGGCAGTGCCCGTCGGGGAGGGTTACCTTCATGAGGTCGGTGCAGGAGTTGAGGATCCTGGAAAGAAGAGGGAGACCCCGAGCCAGGTTGGAGTGTGGTCGGGAAGTGGCCCCCCCAGCCACACCCCAAGCCCCCACTCTTGCAGGACCCTGCAGGGGCTGGCATTGTACCAGGGGACGGGGTGGGGAAGCCAGTGGCCAGAGCCATCGCCCAGGGTCTGGGCGGCCTGGGGGGGACAGGACGTGGGGGTCCTCACCTCTCGTTCACTTCCAGCTTCACGCCCGAGCTCTCGTGCCGGGCCTGGTTCATCATATCCTGGGGAGCGACAGGGAGAGGTTACGGTCTCGGGGCTCGCTCATCTGGGCTGGCCCCTTTTAGACCGATGGGGACACGGAGCCCCCGTGGAGAAGCCCAGCTTTCCTCTGGACGGCCCCATCTCCTCTAGGAAAAGCTCTCAGGAAGCCCAGAGGAGGGGGCCGGGCAGGGAGTTCTGGCCCCCCAAACTCCATGGGGGTAGGGGGGAGGGGGACCGAGGGCTGGCCGCCGGTAGATGGACGGAGCCAGGCTCTCACCTCAATCCGCTGAACGGCGTTTTCAATGGCGGCTGACGTGGCGGCCATCTCTTTGTCCACCAAATCGCCGAGCTCTTCTTGCCGCACGTCCAGGCTTTTGGGCTTGAGCTCCTGCCGGGGGGAAGGTTGAGACACACGCGATTTAGGGGGATGAAGAAGGCGCCCAGGGAGAGAACTAGGATTTCCCTTTTACAGACTTGACCGGAGCAGGGTCTTGTAAATGGTGGTCCAGGCCCGCATCCCGCTGACCAGCTTCCCCCCCTCCGAGGGTCCCTGCTGGGAGAATGGGGTCTCCTCTGCCCCCTGACCTGTCCGAGCTGGAGGATGCCCTGCAGGGGGCCCCTCATCCGGCTGGCATCGGCCTGGGTCAGAGACTGCCTGTCCTTGAGCAGCCCCAAGTACTCCAGGCTCTGGACCCCGCAGTCCCTGCATGTGTCGGTCAGTCCTGTGGGTGAGAGCAGGCAGTTACAGTAACAATGGCGAGGACCTTCCCACCCCATGGTCCCACAGACCCCCGGTCCCACTGGTGCTGGGGAACTCGGGTCATTGGCTGTCAGTGAACTGCTACAAGGGAAATAATCTGGCCAGGGTCGTGTCGTCGGGATGGGTCAGAGGTAGAATCTGAACTCACGTCCCCTTGTCTCCATCCCCCCGGCCCTTGCAGGGCTCAACACCGGACAAAGCCAGACTCTTACGCTGTACCGTGTGCTGCTGGGGTACTTAGCATTATGCTCTTTTTACAGACGGGGAAACCGAGGCTCAGAGGTCCACTCTTGAAGCAACATAAGTACAAATGCCAGAACTGGCATCCTATCTCCAGCAGTCTTAATAACAGCTCATAAAGTTACCCAATGGTCTCAGTAATAGAGAATAAAAACCGGCACCAACATGATGCTTTAAGGTTTGCAATCACTTGATCCTTACAAGCACGCTGGGAGGTGAGTGCTATTGTTATCCCTATTTTACAGGTGAGGAAACTGAGGCAAGAGAGAGGAAGTGGCTTGATAGGTCATACAATCACACTTGAAATTCCTTCCTTCCTTTCTTTTTTTTTCTTTCTTCCTTTCCTTCTTCCCTCCTCCCTCCCTTCCTCCTTCTCTCCCTCCCTCTCTCGCTCTCTTCTTCTCTCCTTTTTTTCTTCCCTCCCTCCCTCCCTCTCTTCCTTCCTTCCTTCTTTCCTTCCTTCCTTCCTCCTTTCCTCCCTCCCTCCTTTTCTTCCTTTTTTCCTTCTCTCCTCTTTTCCTCCCTCCCTCCAGGTCTCTTGGCCAGGCTCCCAGGACGGGCAGTAGCTACAGCCTTCTAGAACTCTGTTCTGAGTCCAGGTGCAATCAGGGTACTAGAAGGGGACGCATTTTGATTTAAGGCCTGCAAATCTCTTCACACACTGTTATATCAGCTGGCCCTCACAACACAGTGACAAACATGCTGTGATTGAGTCCATTTCACAGCTGGAGAAACTGAGGCTGGGAGGCTCTAAGGCTGGATCAAAAGAAGAATCTTTCTGAGTCTGAGCTGAGGGACCTCTCCATAGTATTTTGTCTTTACAAGATGCTCCAGGGCCCACCCAGGGAGTCTGCAGTGAGGAGGATGGGGAGACAGCCTGTCACTTACGGTCAGCGTGGTCCGTGGGAGCCAGATGCGAGGTGGCGCTCCCATTGATGATGGTGTCTGCGGCCAGGTGAGAAAACTGGGCCAGTGCTGCTACTAGTGCGGAGGAGTCTGGGAAAATGCAGAGGGAGAGAGAGACAGAGACAGACGAATGAGGAAATCTGACAGGTTTTCCCTTCTGGGCCAGATAGTGGGACTGGACTTCTGTAGGAGGAGTGAAGGGAAAGGAAACATCGGGGATTTTCGTCACCCTTCTTTAAATCTGAAAATACTCTTGGATGTGAGACTGCGAGTCCAGCAGAATGTAAGCTTCCTGAGGGCAGGGGCTGTTTCATTTTTTTTTCTATGTATTCCCAGTGCCTCACAGAGTACCTGGCACACAGCAGGCACCTAATCAATGCTTGCTATTTACAGGAAGTCCTTTTCTAGATCTCCCCAAATATGTATTTGAGATGATATCTGTCAAGTGCTTAGTACAGTATCGGCATACAGTGGGCACTATATAAATGCTTATTCCTTCTCTTTCCCAGATGCATGTTCCTAAAATGACCTAGTATTTACTCCCCTTTGGTAAGTACCAATGTATATGCATGTAACCTTCATCTTTCCCATTAGAATATAAGCTTCCTGAAGGCAGACTGTTTCATTTTTTTCTATGTATTCCCAGTGCCTAGCAAAGTATCTAGTACACAGAAGGCACCAAATCAATGCTTGCCTTTTACAGGAAGTTCTTTTCTGGAACTCTCCCCCCCCGCCCCCCCAGGTATATATTTGACAAGATATTTGTAAAGTGCTTACCTAGCACAGTTTCTGGCATGCAGTAGGCACTATATAAATGATTATTCCTTCTCTTTCCCAGATGCAAGTTCCTAAAATGACCTATTATTTACTCCCCTTTGGTAAGTACCAATGTATATGCATGTTACCTTCATCTTTCCCATTAGAATATAAGCTTCCTGAAGGCAGAGACTGTTTCGTTTTTTTCTATGTATTCCCAGTGCCTCGCAAAGTATCTAGTACACAGCAGGCACCTTATCAATGCTTGCCTTTTACAGGAACTCTCTCTCTCTTCCCACCCCCCCAGATATATATTTGAGAAGATATTTGTAAACTAGGACAGTTTCTGGCATACAGTAGGCGCTATATAAATGCTTATTCCTTCTCTTTCCCAGATGCAAGTTCCTAAAATGACCTAGTATTTACTCCCCTGTGGTAAGTTCCAATGTATATACATGTTATCTTCATTTTTCCCCTTAGAATGTAAGCTCCCTGAGGGCAGGGATTGTGCTGCTTCAGTTGGGGATGCACCGGCAATACTTAAAAAAATGGAATGCTTGCTGATTTCCTGTCTGAGGGCCCACATTGGAAGGCCCAGGGCCCAAGGCTGGTAACTGTAGTCTTTCCTAGATCGAGGAAGGACTGTTTTTTGCTTCCTCACGACTTAGCACAGAGTCTGGCACTTAGTAGGTCCTTAACAGGCGCTTCCTGACTGACTCCGGGTGCAGCGGTTCCCTCCGTCCCACTCTTACAGTGACATAGGGATGGCGCAACTCTGGGGTTCTTGAAAATCCTGCCCTCTCCCCAGCCAAGAGCCCAGGGGCTGCTCCTTGCCACTCACCAGTCATGGAGGCCATGTACTTCATCTGCCCCTTCTCCAGGGCACTCAAAGCATCCAGGGCGGCCTGGGCTCGGCTCACCAAGTAATCTGCAAGTACAGGTCAGAGAGAAGGGAACGGGGAACAGGGACCGTGTGGGACAAAGAACAGACTTCCTTCCATCCTCACTCCTTCTGGCCTGGCCAGGCTTGTGGCTCCTTCTAGGAGCTGCCTCTGGTGAGTAATGAGCCCCCATAGACCCCAGCCCAGCAAGGGCCTTGAGATCTGAGGAAGCTGAGAAAGTTTCCTCCAACTCCAGAACTAGCCCTCCTCTCCAACCCTGCTCCACAGAGGGGTAGAATTTTCTGGGCTAGCCGAAATCTGGAACAAGAGTGAGTGTCTATCACCTAGGGAACGGGGGAATAAATTGGTCCGTGAATGTAAGTGAACCACAAAATGCCCCCCAAAATGACGCTTACGATGGATACAAAAAAGCATGGGAAGACTTATCTGCACTGATGCAGAGGGAAGGAAGTCCGACCAGGAAAACCATACACAGCCAGGTCTTGATTAGTGCAAATAAAAAATCCCACAAGGTAGCCACATGTTTTTGAATTACCACTATTTGAAATTATAATCGTGTAAAAAATGATGACGAGCTCAAGCCCAATGGGAACATGCAGTACCAAAAAATTCTAATAATGAATGCTAGAATTCACACGATTCATTATTTGCACTAATTGAGATCTGTCTGTATACAATGTCCATAACAAGATAAATGGAAATAACACTCCTATGAAGACAAAAAGCTTCATATGAATATACTAATTTATTTAAATTAAATTGAATATAAATAAATTTAATTTAAATATAAATATAATTTACATGTTAATTAAAGTGAATGGTTTTGGCGCTGGAAAAGGAGGTCAGAAGTGGGAGACTACAGGTATGGAAGGGTGTATACACTGTTGAATATTGGTTGATGTATGGCTTTTCCCTTCCTGGCTTTTATTACAAGGACAGGGAGGGTATATCAGGAACGATGAGTATAAAAACCTAAAAGATGTCAAGAAAATGTCACCAAAAAAATGAAAGTAGGGGCAGAGCTTCCACAGATGTGGTTTTCTCTATTTTTCCCTCCTTTCCTCCCTCCCCGACCTGGAGAGCTGGTACAGCGCAGATGCAGGGGGTCATCCAGCTTGCTCACAGCATCCCTCATGATGTTCTCTGCCTCGGCCACAGCACCCTGAAGCACGGACAGCTGCTCATCCAACAGTCTCTGCTGCAGCCCCTGATGTTGGGCCTCCTGGGAAAGAAGAGCAAAACCCAACCACAGGGATGAAGTGCTTCCCAGTTTATAAAGTGCTTTGTGGGAACCCTGGGATGTAGGCAGGGTTGGGGATTCTTATTCCCATTTAACAGGTAGGGAAACTGAGGCTGAGGGATTGACTTATGACAGTTGGAAGGGAACTCAAAGGTCATCCAGTCTGATGCCATCAAAGTCAAATAGCAACTGAGGCCATGTCATTATATATAAAGATTCCTGCAGGCTGCATATTGATTTAGAAACCCCCCTAATAACATTATCTATGTTTTACTGTATTTTTCTTTGCTTTAGTAAGTATTCCTTAATATCATTTTATTTTGATCCCCTGTGTTTGATACTTTTAACCTAACCCAATGACCTCACTTAGTATTTTTATTTGCTTTAGTAAGTATTCCCTCATATCATTTTAATCTGCTCCCCCATTTGATACTTCAGATCTAACCCAATGACCTCACTTTGTAGTTTTACTGTATTTTTATTTGTTTTATTAAGTATTCCCTAATATCATTTTAATCTGATTCCCCCTGTTTGATACTTCTCACCTAGCCCAGTGACTCATTTTGTAGTGAATTGAAAAGGGAGGTTTAGAGAGATTATGAAATTTGCACAAAGTCACACAGCTAAGTGTCACCCAGGATTTGAATGACTTTGAGTCCATTGCTCTCTCCAGACCATGGTGCTATATATCTCAGGGAAGAAGGATAGTAGGATCATAGGAGGATATATAGTCCAATCACTTCATTTTACAGAGTAGGAAAATTGAGGCTTGGAAAAAATTAAATGACTTCTCTAAGGTCATAAAGATGGTTGAGAGGATAGGAGAGATGGAATTCAAATCTAGGTCTTCTGAAACCCAACTACGAGGAGTTCTGTTATACCACAAAGGCCTTTGGCCCACTCGGACCTCAGGCTCATTTTCCAAAGCTGCAACATAGAGGATTCCTTCCTGAAAAATCTGTGACTCACCACAAGGGAGAGCGCAGGGCTCCTCTCTTTTCCTCCAGAGCTGCTCTGTACCTTAAACCTCTAGATTTAGGACTAGGGGAAACCATGTGGTCATACAGCCCAACCTCTTCACTTTACAGCCCAAAGATGACACAAATGGCCCCAAATGCAGGCTTTGTGGGGAGAGCAGCCAGGGACAGCTCCTCCCCATTGGCTCCTGAGGAGAGGCCTACCCGCGGGTGAGAGCACGGGTTACCTTCTCCGCCAGCTTGCCCTGCAGCTCGCCGATCTCCCGGCTGCTTCGCTCTTGCTCCCGGCTTAGGGCAGCCTCCTTCTCCTGCACCAGGCTCTGTGCAGACTGCAGCTCGGCCTCCCGCTGCCTTACGGTGCTGCTCAGGGACTCCTTCTCCGAGTGAAGGGCATCCAGCTTGGAGCTCAGCTCGGACCCACTCTGCAAACACCCCAGCAGGACGCAGTGAGCTCCTGTCCCTCCCAACCCAGCTCTGGTCATCACCCCGACCCCTTCACAATACCTGCCACCTCCCAGCTCCAGTGTCCCAGGACGTCAGCACTGTTTGAGCCTCCGCAGCCAGCCAGTCTAATAAGTACCTGACTGAGAGTCTCTTCTCTAACCTTCCCAACAGGGAGCCATCAAGGTTCTGTCTGAAAACCTCTATGAGGGGAGCCCATCCATCCCTGAACCCAAGCGGCTCACTGCCCTTTGGGATGGCTCCAATTGCTGGTAAATTTATCCTTACAGCAAGCTTCACCCTTCACCTTCCACCCCTCAGAGATCCTTCATGGATCTCAGGTCCACTTTCTGAAGCCATATAGTAGAAAAAGCCCACCTAATCCCTCTGCTAGCACGAGACAATCTTTCAAATGAGAGAGAAAACACAGGAGGAAAAGAAAGGGGGGGAGAGATGGAGGGAGGGAGGAAGAGAGAAAGAAGGAAAAAAAGGAAGGAAAGAAGGAAGGAAGGAAAGAGGGAAGGAAGGAAAGAGGGAAAGAAAGAAAGAAAGGAAGGAAGGAAGGAAGGAAGGAAGGAAGGAAGGAAGGAAGGAAGGAAGGAAGGAAGGAAGGAAGGAAGGAAGGAAGGAAAGGAAGGAAGGAAGGAAGGAAGGAAGGAAGGAAGGAAGGAAGGAAGGAAGAAAGAAAGAAAAGAAGGAAGGAGGGAGGCAGGGAGGGAGGAAGAGAAGAGAAGAAAGAAAGAAAAGAGAGTAAGAAAAAAGAGGAAGGAAGAAAGAAAAGATAGAGAGGAAAAGAGAGAAACAGAAAGAAAAAGAAGGAAGGAAGAAAGAAAGAGGAAAAGAGAGAAACAGAAAGAAAGAAAAGAGAAAGAAAAAGGAAGGAAGATAGGAAGGAAGGAAGAAAGAAAGAAACTAAGAAAGGAGGACAGAATATGAAAGAAGAGGGGAAAGGAAACACAAGACTAGAGGAAGTGCCTTTTCTAATTTTCCTATAATCTTAATGTTTTCACTGTGAGATTCCTTCCAATTTCTCTCCCATCTATCTCTGTGGGACATGGCTGCTTGGTGTGTTCCCTATTAGGCTGTGAGCTCCTCGAGGACAGAGACTGACTTTGCACCCCCAGAGTTCAGCACAGTGCTTGACTGTTGACTGCCTCCCTACACTGGGAGTTCAGCAGCCCTAGCTTATCTAATTATAATTATGTTTGTAGCCACCCAAAATATGTATAGACATACGTATAAGTATAAATATTGTGTCCATTAATCTCCTCTCCTCCTATTTACAAATGTGTCTGTACAGACACACACATAAAGTTCCTTTTATGACAGAGAGCAGCTGAGAATCTATCCATAAACATAAATATATGCGTGTGTGTATGTATGTTCTCATCTGCTCCTAGTCCCGCTCCTCCTCCTCCTCCTCCTCCTCAAACATAGAGTTCTCCAACTGCTATTTACTCAGCACTTTCTAATCATTCTACTCCTGTTAAGAGTGTGGTTCCTCCACACCAGTAACTGTCCTGCTTTCCTAGTCATATCCCCACTGCTTGGGATGCAGTAGGTGCTTCATTAATGCTTTTCCTTTTATCCATTCATTTCTTCTTTCATCTGAGTCTCCCAACCACTCCCAGGGAGTCACTGCTGGATTGACCAGAATGCGATCAAAGAGGAAACTCTTTCTACAGCTTTCTCTACTTCTCTGTCCCTCCCAAGTCTAGACAAGAGTGGCTCTGGGCCACGTGATTTGCCTTAGCAATACAGCCAGTATACTCTAGTGGTAGGACTTGAACTCAGGTGCTCCTAACCCTGGAACTGAATCTCTGACATCATCTCCATTTTATAAGCAAGGACACTGAGGCTCAGAGGTTAAGTGACTTGCTCACAGTCACCCAACTGGTGAGTATCAGAGGTGGGATTGGGGCCCAGCCTTCCTGCCTACAGTTACTCTGATCCTCATTTTACAGGTGAGGAAAATGGAGGTTCAGAGAGCCAGTCTCTGAAGGAAGATCTGAACCTGGGATCTTCCTGTTTACAAGCCCAGTGCTCTCTTCACCAAGCAAGGCTGATCTTATTTCCTGCGGCTGCCTAGCATAGGGTCCACCACCAGGGGGCGATCCATCCATGCCCAATTAGAATAAGATCCCCATGGGAAGGAGGGAAGCTCCTCAGTTTAGGGTTTTGGGTTTTTTCTCAATCCCCATTTGTCGTTGTTAGAGCCAAGAGGGGTGCCCTATTCAGGGGAGGTGAGACCTTTATTTGATGTGGACTGGAGAACTGGAGGCCACAGAGCCCAATCCCTCTTTTTAGCTATGGGGAAACTGAGGCACAAAAAAGTAAAGTAACTCATTATCACGGGACTGTAGATTTAGAGCTAGAAGAGAACTTGAAGGCTGTCTGCTCTAGCCTCTCCATTTAACAAAGGAAGAAGCCGAGAGAGCCTTAATAACTTGTCTAAGAATCAGGAAGGGATGGAGAGTGCCCGTGTTCTGACTCCGGGTCTAGGACATCATTCCAATATACAGTGCTGTGCTAGCCCCCCCTTACCTCCAGGATAAAAAGAAACTCATCTTCATGTGGGCCTCCCACTGCTCTAGATTATTACTAGAACTCCCCCTGCCATCTCCCACTTCCATGCTTTTGTGTGCCTGGAACGCCGTCCCTCCTCATCGCCACCTTGTGGAGTCCTTAGCTCCCTTCAAGGCTCAGTTTGGGGGCCCCTTCCCGTGTATATAGCTTTCCCTAGTTCCTTATGTGAAAGAACTGCTCCCCAATTTTTTCGAGTGTTTGTGCATACGTGTATGTGTGTTTCAGTCTCCCCTTCTTCATCCTCCCTGATACGATGCTTCTCTCTGAGCAGCACAGCCTCCCTACATTGCAAAAGCTCTTTCAGGCAGTTAAGGGGAGCCTGAGCCACAAGGATCTGAGTTCGAATTTGACTCCCCCTCCAGGGTCTCCTACCTGCTCCTTGTGCAGCAGCGTCTCCTGGACCCGGACCAGCTCTCCTGCTTTGGCCTCCAGCTCCCTCTTGAGCGTCTCTAGCTGGTAGTTCTGGTCCTCTAACTGGGACAGGAAAATGTGTCACCCTGAGTGGCGGGCAGCAGGGTGAGGGGAGGTGGGGTGTAAGGGGGGGGGCAAGTGAGGAGGCAGCCCCCCCGCCTTTAGTCAGCGCCTGACCGGGGTGGGGGACACTTTGGGGGCAGGGAGGTGTCCCCCCCTCCACTGGGGCTCCCCAGGAACAGTGATCCGGCAGCCACTCCCCTCTTGTTCCCAGGGTCCCTAGGAGAGCATGGGAGGGAGACGTATACCTTCATCTCCGACTCGCGCTTCACTTGCTCCATCTGGAAGGCCAGCTGTTCCTTCACCCGGGCTACTTCCTCCTGGCTCTGCTGGGTCACGGTCAGCTGCTTGGCCGTGTCTGCGTTCTGAGTTCAGACAGGGAGGGAGAACGAGATCACCCCAGAATGTCTCCCACTTTGCTTCTGGATGAGGGAGAGTGCCCCCCAAAAGCTGGCCACTGGACTGATTAATGCACATGCCCAATTGCAAGTTGTCTCCGCCGTTAGAATAGAAGCTTTTCTGAGGGCAGGGATCCTGTTTTTTGTTTTTCTTTATATCTCCAGGGTTTAGCACATAGTAGGTGCTTTGCTGATCAAGGCCAAGTCTAGTTTTATTCTTGCTTACTGTTTAGTACCAAATTGGCTGAGGTCACAATGAGCAACAGTGGCCACCCAAGGGCTCTACCTGCCCCCCTTGCTTCTGTGGGTCCCACCGGGGGGCCGAGGGGCAGTGACCAACAGTGGCCGCCCGAGGGCCCTGCCTGCCGGCCCCCACCAGGGGCCGAGGGGTGATCAGTACCTCAGTTGAGGTCACAGTGACCACCAGGGGCCCACCAAGGGCCCTGCCTGCCCTCTTTTCTTCCGCGGGTCCCACCGAGGGCTGAGGGGCAGTGACCACCAGTGGCCCACCAAGGGCCCTGCCTGCCCCCCTTGCTTCCGTGGGTCCCACCGGGGGTGAGGGGAGGCCGGTACCTTCCTGAGTAGCTCAGCATGAGTGTTGATGAGCTCGCTGTGCTTCTCCTTCAGCTTGGTATACCGCGCTTCAGTTGCACAGGCCTTCTCTGGAAAAAAGGGGGGTCCATTTAGGTTGGAGATGGCAGGGGACTAGCAGACACTCTGTGAAAATGGCTGCAATGATATTAACCCCAAATCCTCAAAACAGAGCCGAAGGCGGGCTCACTGGAGTGACGGATCTCAGGCCTGGAGGGAGATGAGGATGAAGCCCCCGGCTTCAGTAAGATTATAGCTCGCATTTTCAGAGATTTAAGGTTTGCAGGTGTATGCTACCTGGTCTGACTCTCCCAGCCCTGGGAGGCAGAGGCCCATCTACCAATCTGTCCCTCCGTCCTCCCCCCCTGCTCTCCCATGAGGACCCAGGAGGAGCCCCCTGTCTGCACAAAGGGGGCCCCCATCTCCTCCAGATCACCCCGTTATCCCCATGCTCATTAATCTGCACTCTCTCCTTGTCTCCCGTCTGCTCTCCTCCATCCTTAGTGCAGACCCCTCCCCCCATGCCTGAACGACTGCAGGTCTGAGGAGGGGTCCACCCTCGCCACGAGACAATGGTAGGGGCCAGTGCTGGGGGTCCCCTCACACAAGACACCTGGGGGTGTCTGCGCGCTGCCCTGCCCCCATGCCCCACGCTGCCCGCCGGGATCAGGACCCACTCTCGGCCTCCTGGTAGAGACCCTGCGTCCGCTCGTGCTCCAGCCGGGCCTTCCTCAGCTGCTCCAGCTCGTCCCTTAGCTGCTCGTTGTCCACCAGAGCCTTCTGCTTCTGCTTGCGCTGCTCCTCCAGCTCGGCCTCCAGCCCGTTCACCTGGCCCTTCAACTGTGTGATGTATCTCTGAGCCTGGGGGTTACGAAGGAGACAGTCAGGGAGCCCTGGCGCACCCCCTGTGCCAAGCCTGCTCCCCTGTGTGCCCTCGAGCAAGCCAGGCGGGCGCCAACTGCTGTGGGAGAGGGGCTTCCTCAGCTGGGAGGTCCCCTAGCAAATGTCTGAGTCTAGATACACCTCAGATCAGCCTGACTCCAGGCCCAGCACTCTATCCTGAGCCATCTAGCTGTCTCAATTACGATAAGCACTAGATACTGTATTATGTTGTATTGTATTATACTATATACACATTGTGTTATATTCACTAGATATTATATTATGTTATATTGTATTATACTATACACACCCTTTATTATATTCACTAGATATTATACTGTTATATTGTATTATACTATATACACACTGTATTATATTCACTAGATATTATGTTATATTGTATTATACTATACACACACTTAGATTCACTACATATTATATTGTTACATTGTATTATACTATATACACATTATTATATTCACTACATATATTATTATATTGTATTATACTATACATACTGTGTTATATTCACTAGATATTATATTGTTATATTGTATTATACTATACATACTGTATTATATTCACTAGATATTATATTGCTATATTGTATTATATTATATACACTGTATTATATTCACTAGATATTATATTGTTATATTGTATTATACTATATACACACTGTATTATATTCACTAGATATATTGTATTATATTACATATAGATTATATATTACATTGTACTATATTATATTACACACACTATATTGTATACACTAGATTATATCTTACATTACATTACATACACTATACTACATACACTAGATTATATATGTATATTATGTATACTAGATTATATATGACTTTGTATTATATTACATACATAGTTTACATATTATATTATATACATTAGATTATATACTATGTTATATCACTAAATTGCATATACTAAATTATATCATATTAGATTATATGCACTAGTTTATGTTATATCATATACACTAGACTATATATTATAATACAATATATATAAATTTATACATATATTATAACATAGTATATAACACTAGATTACATATACTAAATTATGTATTATATTGTATTAAATTATACACACTAGTTTGTTATATACACTAGACTATATATCATATTGTATTATATCATATTATATCATATTACATATACTAGATAATATATTGTATTGTATATTACGCATATCAGATTATATCTTATATTGTATATTATATACATTATTATTGTATATTATTACATATACTATATATTATATTGTTATAGTATTACACTAGACTATATATTATATTGTATCATTTCATATTACATATACTAGATAATACATGGTATTGTATATTAATTATATTATACATATCAGATTATATCTTATATTGTATATTATATACATTAGATTACATATACTATATACTATGTTATATTGTTATTATACTAGATTATATATTTTATATTACATACCCTATATTTTATACACTATCAGCTGTTATTCTTAGGAGATTACTATTCTTCCCTCTGCCCATGAGGGTCAGCACCTACTCTGCAACTTGGAAACTTCTAAGGTTGTCGGGGGCCCCGTGATGTATTAAGCCAAGGGCACCCAGCCAAGGTCCAGGACTTGAACCCAGAACTTCCTGGCTGGGTTCTCCCCACAGCACCACACAGCCTCTCAGGACCACAGTGTGCCCGTTATCTCTGGGACCCTCACAGCTGCATAAATGCCAATGAGAGAATAAAAACAAAGCCCTTTACAGGCATCATCTCATCTGGGGCTTGGAGCAGCTTAGTGGGCTCTGTCACAGGGACCGTTCCTGAGCCCTTCCGGTACATGGAAAACAGAGCCCAAGTGAGATTTTCAATGGCTCGCCCAGAGCCGGGGCCGGCAGGGCAAGACCTGAACCGGGCTGGGGGGCGACCTTGCGTTCCTTCCCACTGGATCCTCGGATCCTGCTGCTGATGGAGGCGCGGGTGGAACCCACCTCCAGCTTGATCTTGTCCAGTTCAGCTCGGAGCATCTCGACCTCCTTCTTCAGGTTCTCGATCTGGATATCCCTGTGGGCACACAGCAGGCATGCATCGGGCCTGGCCCATGCCAGCTGGGCCCAAAGGCTCCACTCTCTCCCCCTTCTCTCCCCACTCCCACCCCTACTCGATAAACTCCTGTCTTTGGCCCTCAAAGCTCTCCCCCCATCCCCTTCCTGTCCTTCTGGCCACTCCACCTCCCTCTCCCCTCCATATATATCCTGTTTGTCTTTTTATCTCCAGGACTGAGCACAGTGTCTGACACATAACAGATCCTAAGGGCTAACTTGAAAGGTCCCTCATGATGTAATGACTGCCCTGGGAACCAGAGCCCCTGGTTAATGGCTCTGAATCAAAATGAATGAGAAATGATGTTCAGCGGTGACTCCGTCAGATCCTCAATTAGCCAATATTCAATTAGAGTCCGTATTCCCTATTTACCATGAAAGGAAAATGGGCTCACTCTACATAGAAAAATTTCTGACATGGAGTGAGGCAAAAGAGTCCTACATTAAGCAGACCATGAAATAGCCAGAGTCTCCCCTCCCCAAATTGTTCTGGTTACAGTGCATTTTACTGTGGATCTGGGATCTCTCTCACCTCTGCCCTTCAGAATCTCTCCTGGGTTACTGGGTCCTACCCCTTCATTTTACTGATGAGGAAACAGACTCAGAGAAGTTAAGAGACGCCCATAATCACACAGCTATTAAGTGTATGGGGCAGGATTTGAATTCAGGTCTTTTTGATTCCAAGCCCAATGCCCTACCCATGGTGCTAGCCAGGAGGACAGAGACATCCCCACTCAGCCTGAAGCAATTCTAGCTTGGCACTTGGAGTCTCCCCGAGGTTCTGGGCCCCTCACCTATCATCCTTTAGGGTGCCATTGGGGGGCCCAAAGGTCTGCTCGAAGAGATCGGCCACCATCTGTGAAGCACCAAATCAAATCGCCACAATTACTTTTTATCCACTTAGCATTACCCCTGCCGCTCCAGGAGAAGCCCAAGGGGCAGGAGCAGCTTTCATCAAACCAGCAAGGGCTTAGATTGGGGCCCTCTTGGGGGTCCGTCGATCCCCAGCCAGAGTCAGGTCACAGGGGAAGAGCTCAGGCCCCCAGGGAAGCTCACGGCTCCTCACCGGGGGCTCTCCAGCCGGGGGGCCAGTGCTGATCTCAATGAGGTTTTCTGGTTCCTCATCCTCGGGAGCTTCCTCAGGGATCACCACCACTGGTTTGATATGCTCGGCCAGAGCGGAGGCCCGCAGAAAATTGGGAGGACCCTGGAGCAGTAAAAAAAATTAGAACAGGAACAGACCATGAAATCTTTCTAAACTGCTTCCCCACCTCTTCCCTGTTACAAGAGCTGGCTTCTGGAGATGAATATATTTGGAAATAAAAGTAGTATTAAAAAAAAACCCTCAAAGATATCAAAATACTTTTTTTGGTAAATATATACTCAAGAGCATTCCCAACAAATGGGCAATAATTAACCATTCCTTGAAGGCAACTCATTCTACTTTGGGAGGAAGTTACACCTGACCTCCAGGCAAAATCTGGCCCTCCACAATGTCCCTTGTTGATCCTGGCAGTCCCCCAAAACCCATCAAAACAAGGCTGACCCCTCTTGTGAGCAACAGCCCTCAGGATATTTGAAAACAGCTTACATGGTCCCCCAAATCTTTTCTTCTCCAGGCTAAATGGCTCAGTCTCAGTAACCGTCATTCACTGTTTCCCTAACTCTACCTTAGAACCACCTGAACTGACCAATCCCATCTGGGAGCTGAGGACACAAGATCTATCCCATCCTGCTTTTTGGGGGTACCAGTGTATCACAGAGGGGTCAGGGAAGGACAAATCCCTATGTGACAGTTAGCCAAGGCCTGCACCCCTCACAGCTTTGCTTAGGGGTCTATTGGCAACAATACCTCTGGCAGTCGAGGAATCTGGATGAGGCGCTTGAAGTAAAGCATGTCTGAGGCTCTTCGGAAGAAGTTTCTGAGGCTGTGGATATGAAGAAATCAATGATTAAAAAATGGACAGGTTGGGCTAAAGGCAGGGCTTCTTAACCTGGGGTCTGTGAACTTTTGTTTTAAAAAAAAAACATTTTAACAAATGCATTTCAATATAATCAGTTTCCTCTATAATCTTATTTTATTTTGTGCATGTAAAAACATGATTCTGAGAAAAGGTCCATAGTCTTCATCAGACTGATTGCCAAAAAGATCCAGGATATAACAATATCAGAGTAAGGAATTACAATCTAATCTATCCTTCTTCATTTTTCATTTAGTAATTTGATTCCCCCCCCCTTTTTTTAATGAAGTGAGCTAAAACAAAAGTACATCAACTTTATTAGCATTTTGAAAGCACCAGTTTCTAGTTTCTCAATTTATCATTTTCTCCTTTGATGCTCAAAATTTCTTCTCTATTTCAAAATGAATTCAATTCAAATAAGCGCTTTTTAAGCAATTACTCTGCTTATGAAATACTATTAAGCACTGTAAATACAAAGACAAAAAGTATGAAATAGTTCTTGTCTTCAGGATGCTTATATTCTATTTTGGGATAGGGGCAGAAAAGAGAATGTACACAGAAAGGCATTCCTAATCTGTTTTTTAAAATATTTTTATAGTTTTATTTCAACATGGCTTTTCTTTTTGTAATGTCGTGTATTTTATTTTAGTTACTTAGAACTTTATTCTGAGAAGGGCTCCACCAGATGGCCAGAAAAGATTGTGATACAAAAATTGTCAAGAGGCCCAGATACACAGGAGAATTCAAGAATAGAAAACTAACAAATGATGGAGATTAGGAAAGGCTTTAGGAAACAGCATAAAAGCTGAGCCTTGAAAGAACCAAATGATTCTATGAAGTGATGCTGAGGAGGGAGTGGGTTCCAAACACAAGGAGTAGCTTGAACAAAGGCAGAGAGGGCTTTGTTCTCAAGAACATTAAATAAACCTCCTTCATCCAAATGCTGATCTATCAAACACCAACATCTCCCCCCTTCCAAAAACCCTGACAACAGGTGAGTGGCGGGGTCCACATCCCAGCTACTTTTCTCTTGAATATGCCATGAGCCATTGCTTTTCCTCTGGGCCTACTTCCTGTTACCTGTGAAACTGCTCATGGAAACGATCCCGGTGTCCCTGTAGTGTGTCGGCTGGCAGACCTAATTGAGCAAAAATAACACTTTATGTTCACTCACAAAACACTAGAAAGTTGTATGTATATGATCTTGTTTATTTACCATTCCCATTTTATATATCAGCAAACTAAGGCTCAGATGAAGAAAGTGACTAGTCCAAGGGTAAGGGACCATTAGCCAGGGAAACCAGTCATGGGACTTTAAGTTCTCCTAATAGTAATAATCATAAATGCTGATTTTAAGGTTTTCCAGATATCATAATTTCCATTTTTCAAATAAGTAAACTGAGGTTAGGAAAGGTTAAGTGCCTTGCTCAGGGTCACAGAGCCAATATGTACCAGACTTGAATCCAAGTCTTCCTGGCTATTATTATGTCATGCCGAACATGACAAGGTAGTCATTTTCCCCAATCTGAGGCTAAGAGGTTGACTGACTTGCTCACAAAAGCACAACTGGTGTCAGAAGTGGGATCTCAACTACGGTGCTCCTGTGTAGGTCCATCAGTCCACCTGCCATGCTCTGCTGACTCAACCAGGACTACCTCCTGGTGCAATGCTCTCAGCAGGCACTCTGGGTTGCGAATGCATTTGCTTTAGATCTGAAGGCATCAGGTCACCTTCTGGGGAGCCCACAGGAGCAGGAAGGATGGGAGACCCCAAGAGGGATGCATACATCCATAGTCCAACTCTGAGGGCCAGGACTGTGTCACAAATGTCTCTCTACACCCAGTGACCAGCTCTGGGCCTGACAAGTGGTAATAACTTGGTTGTCACCTGGAAAAAAATCTCCCTGAACCTACAGCCCAGGCAGGGGGACTGTTAATAGCAACAATAATATGATTGTAGTATTTTAAGGTTTGCAGAGCCCTTCACATAAACTCTCTCCTTTGCTGCTCAGTTCTGACTGTGACCTTATTTGGGGTTTTCTTGGCAGAGATCCTGGAGTGGTTTGCTATTTCCTTCTTCAGCTCATTTTACAGATGAGGAAACTGAGGCAGCAAGATTAAGTGACTTCTTTGTGATCTTATTTGGAGTTTCAACATTGGAATGGTTGGCTTCCTTCTCCAGCTCATTTTACAGATGAGAAAACTGAGGCAAATAGAGTTAAGTGACTTGTCCAGGATGACACAGCCAGGAAGTGTCTGAGGCTGGATCTGAACTCAGGATGATGAGTTCTGTCCTGGTGCCCCCTAGCTGCCTTCTCTCTTTTGAGCATCCCAGGTCTTACACAGATCATTATGCCCTTTCTACAGATGAATACACTGAGGTTCCATAGAAGGGAAATGATCTCTTCCAGGTCACACAGCAACTATATTCTGAAGAAGGCTTCAAAGTCGGGTCTGGTCTGCTCACTGCCTCCCACCCAAGAGGTGTTCAGTGAATGTTTGATAGCAACCCAACAGCCCATTCTCAATTATTCATTCATTCATTCACTTGTTAATTAATTACCTGTGATGCAGGTAATATAAAATCGGTAGACTGTCTTCGGAATGCATTGTGCCATTAAGAAAATTATGTTTTTTAAGAAAAAAATCAATGCTCGGGTTAATATTAAAATTAGCTTATTAATCCATTAACAAAGTCCATTAATATTAACATTAAGTCATGAAAATGGGCCTGCAGTTCACGGGCTTGTGCTGATGGCTTTGTGGTCAAGGGGCACAGGGGGTGTTTATGAGTGGCAAGCAGTCTCACACAGGGTTAAAAAAGCAGGTGTCCCCTTTCATTTAGAGTGGGAAACAGCTAAATGAAGCTGGCGGGAGCTGCCTTGCCCAATCCATTCATCCGGGTCTGGCTGAAGTGGAGGGTTCTCACGGAACCTTGGACCAGGCCCAGAGACCGGCTTGCTTGCACAGATGCAAAGCCCCGGGGACTTCAGGACCATGATCCTTTGGGGGCAGCAGGGAGAGGGTCAAGGAGGCAGAAAGAGAGAAACAAAAGGACTCACAGGAGTGAAGTTTGAACATGAGCTTGACTGTATAGTGGTAGAGGTGGCTGCAGTCCTGGATCACCTGGATGAGGGGTGCCAGGCGGCACTGGCCCGACGCCATCTGGGACACAGCGATGGCCGTGTTGAGCTGTCGGAAGACTGAGAAGGGAGAAAGCTCGGTAAGTCTCACTTGGCCCGATGTCCCCATTTTACAGATGAGGAAATGGAGGTCCAGGGAAACTTTAATGACTTGTTCAAAGTCACACAGTTAATAAAGAGTTTTGCTGACTCCAAGTCCAGTGTGCCTCAGGGTTTTGGGGCTCCAGCAATGTATCAAAAGGGATTGGCTGGGGACTGCTGGGTCTCTCCTTTCTAGACAGCAGGCTACTACCAGTCTTCAGAGTCTTTGGAGAATCAGAACAACTCAAAAAATGAGGAGTGGGAAATTCCCTCTACCTTGCCTTCCTTTACTATAGCTCCCAGTCACGGGCATCTTGGGCTCAGATCATGGGACACTTTCTCTCATGAAATTCAGAGCTGGAAGGGCCCTCAGGAGCCAACTAGCCCAGACCCCTCAATTTACAAAGGGGGAAACTGAGGCCCAGCCAGGGAAGTCCAGGAATTTTCCCAACAGTCAAGTTTTCAGCCTCCCAATCTGGCATTCTTTCCACAGTGCCGTGGTCAGGGATAGGTTGGAACGGATGTCTCTGAGTGACCTGTGATGGCCACGTCTGACATAAAAGGCTGCTGTCCCCTGCCAATGTTCTCAGGCTACACAGGCCATCCTTGGAAGCCAAGAAGAGGGATTAGACTAACTCCGTTTGGCTCATGAGGACAGACTTAGGAACAAATGGAGTAATCAATCAATAAACATTGATTAAGCGCCTATTATGTGCCCAGGTACTGCATTAGTGCTGGAGATTGGGTTCAATGAGATTCAACTCCCCAATAATGAGTCTTTCCCAAAGGGAGTGGGCTGACTTGGGAGCAGGTTCCCCTCAGTGGGCATCTTCAAACAGAGTGGCTTCTCAAGGATGCTATAGAGGGGAATTCTGGTCAGGTGTGAGTGGGATGAGATGGCCTCTGGGGTCCCTTCCAACTCCGTGATTGTATTCCAGGCCACAACGCCAAGGTCCACGGGAGAGCCAGCCGGACACTCCTTTTCCCTCCAGCTCCCATAAATGTCACTTAAAAGGGTAAGGCGCCTTCCATCCCCCAGCCCACCTTTGCCTCTTTCCTTCCTCTTTACCACAAAACTGAACCACCATAAATGGCTTTGAAGCTGCCACCTAAAAAAACAAAAACAATTATACTCTTTGGGCCCAGGCCAGTGAAACTACGGGTGCTTCCTGCCAGCGCTGCTGCTCCTGAGTCTGGGAAAGTCTGATCCTGGTTATGTAGGATTCCTCCCACTAGGGACAGGAGAAGGGAGCGACTCACAGCCTCCTCCAGGCCTCTTTCTGTCTCTTTCTGTTCTTGGTCTCTATGGGATGGAATCATGTTCAAATGTCAGATTTGAATAGATCTTTTTTGATTTTTTTTTAAACAAAATACTCCATATGCTCTTTCTCAATGGAATAAAAGCTAGCATTTAGATAGCATTTACAGAGTATTTTACAAGGGCTACCTCGTCTGGTTCTCATAATAATTCTGGGAGGCAGATTCCTATTATTATCCCCATTTTATAGATGAAGAAAGGAAGGCATGAGGAGGTTGTACCTTCTTGCCCAAAGTCACACAGGTAAGAGAGTGTCCAAAAGCAGGATTTAGCTACGTAACCATGAACCTCACAACCATGGGTGGTAGGTAGTTGCTATTATTATTCCCACTGTACAGATATGAAAAAATAAAATGATTTTTGCTAAATCAGAATCCCATACCAGGTCTTTCTTTCTCCAAGTCCAGCCCCCTGCCCACTATGGCAGGCAGTTGCCAGCATTAAGGTCACTTGGTTCATTTGCTTGGCTGGGAGCTGGAAGAGTCACCTGTATTTTTCTGTCCTTGTTTGAGAAGGAGAGTACAGCGGAGCCTGGAACCCTGGGAAATGTGGCCTAGTGAACTACCTTGACGGGAATCTGTCCCACCTGCTCCAAGAGGCGGGGAGGCTGTCCTGCTTTCCCTGGGCCAGATAATCACTGGCTTGCAGATTCAGGGCTAAGCTAACAAGGGCTGGCAACGTGCCCCCTTTCTTCTCTCCCTGCTCCACCCCCAATCCTAACTCTGGGAATCCAGAAAACTTCACCCAGCCCCTGGATCATCTTCCTTTCGCACTTTACCCTTTAAAGTGACATTTGTGGGAGCTGAAGGGAAAAGGAGTGTCCGGCTGGCTCTCCCGTGGGCCTTGGCTCTGCGGCCTGGAATAGAATCAGAGTTGGAAGGAATCCCAGAGGCCATGCATGCTCACCTGATTCCGAGAGTTTCAGCTCACAGTCCATGTAGTCAAACATCTCCACGGTGAGCTGGAAGCTAAAGGCCAAGAGAGAGATGAGAACAGGGTGGGAGGAGAACAAGCCCACGTAGCCTAGTAGTGGCTGCAGGAGTTGTGGGATCTGAGATGTAGGGACTTTGGGGGTCACGCAGTCCAATTCTATCATTTTATAGATAGGGAAACTGAGGCCCAGAAAGGGTAATTCATTTATACTATGTAGAAGGATTGAGATTTGAACCCAGAGCCTATGATTCCAAATCCCAATGCTCTGTGCACCAAGTTAGGCTGCTTTACCCTTAAGAAACACACACAGACATACACACACACACACCCAGAGCCTACTCTTGGGCAATACAAGACCTGGTAACAATTATGGTAGAAATTTGCCATGTTTCCCCCCAAAATTGAAGCTACTACAATGAACAGTTTTAGCCCCAGAGAAGATATGCTTTCCATCTTTTTGATGGGAAGAGTGGGGGCCCATGGATATAGAATGTTGTACACATAAGTTAGTTGACTTTGTTCAGAATCATCACTCTAGAAAAGGGCTTCTAAAAATTTTTCCATTCATGATTCCTTTTGCCCCAAGAAATCTGTACACAACTTGGGACATCAGGTCTATAAAATATGTATATACATCAAATATTTACTGATAAATAAATTTATCAAAATAATTATTTGGTATGCATATAATTTTACAATTTTTTAAAGATGGAAACAAATTTGCATATTGATGAAATGCACATGCTTGTTTATTTTTACACAATGAATTAAATCTTGGCAGAATATTTGACACTTTTACTGTTGCCAAATTTTTCGTGATCCCCACCATTCAGTTATGTGGTCCCACATGGAGTCACGACGCAAAGTTTAAAAGACTTTGCTCTTGAGCATACAGAGTGTCCTTAAAGGTCATCTGTTCTAACCCTGTTCTTTTATAGGAGGAAAATGAAGCTTGGAGAGCTTGAATGATCTGTCCAGGGCCAGGCAGTCAGTACTAGAGGTGAGATTTGAATTCAGGTCCTCTTGTTTCAAATCCATTCTGCTCTTTCTACCCCGCCACAATTTCTACTTTGTGACAAAGGAAAGCTCACATACTCTTTGACCCAGCAGTGTCATTACTGGTTCTGTATCCCAAAGAAATCATAAAAGAGGAAAAAGGATCCACATGTGCAAAAATGTAGTAGCTTTTTTTGTGGTAGCAAAGAACTGGAAATTGAGAGTATGCCCATCAGTTAGGAGTGGTTGAATCAGTTGTGGTATATGAAAGTTATGGAATATTATTGTTCTATAAAAAATGATGAACAAGTTTATTTTAAGAAGGCCTGGAAAGATTTACATGAACTGATGCTGAATGAAACAAGCAGAACCAGGAATACGTTGTATACAGTAACAGCAAGATTGTGCAATGATCAACTATGAAAGATTTGCTTTTTCTTAGTGGTTTAGTGATCCAAAGCAATTCCAATAAACTTTGGATACAAAACGACATCTACATCCAGAAAGAGAACTCTGGAGATTGAGTGTAAATCAACACATGCTATGTCAATTTTTTTTTTGGTTTCTTTTTTCTCCTTGTTTTTTCCTTTTGTTTTGATTTTTCTCTCCCAACATGATTCATAAAGAAATGTATATTTAAAAATTAACATATTTGTATAACCAGAAAAGAAATAAAACAGTGTAAAACATTTTTTTTTTTTAAAAAGGAGATGATGAACCTGATTTCAGAAAAGTCTGGAAGGACTTACATGAACTGATGCTGAGTGCAGTGAGCAGAACCAAGAAAACATACATAGAAATAGCAAGATTATATGATGATTTACTATGAAAGACTTAACTCTTCTCCACAATAAACTGATCTAAGACAATTCTAATAGACTGGGGATGGAAAATGCCATCTATATTCAGAGGGATCAAATCATACTATTTTCACTTTTTTTTTGTTTGCTTTTTCTTTCTCATGGTTATTCTGATTCTGTTCTGATTCTTCTTTCACAAAATAACTAATATGGAAATATGTTTAAAATTATTGTTCATCACTGATGCTAAGTGAAATGAGCAGAACCAGGAGATCATTATACACGGCAACAACAAAACTATATGATGATCAATTCTGATGAACATGGCTCTCTTCAACAATGAGACGGTTCAAACCAGTTCCAGCTGCTCAGTGATGAAGAAAGCCATTTACACCCAGGGAGAGGCCTGTGGGATCTGAGTCTGGACCACAACATAGCATTTTCATGCTCTCTATTGATGTTTGCTTGCATTATGTTTTCCTTCTCAGGTTTTTTTTTTTTTTTTTCTTGTAGATCTGATTTTTCTTGTACAGAAAGATAACTGTATAAATATGTATACATGTATTCAATTTGTCATGCATTTTAATATAATTAACATGTATGAGACTTCCTGCCATCTAGGGGAGGGGGTGAGGGGGAAGGAGGGAAAAATTTGTAACAGAAAGCTTTGCAAGAGTCAATGTTGAAAATTTACCCATGCATATGTTTTGCAAATAAAAAAGCTTTAACAAAAAAAATTATTGTTCATCAGCTTGTTTGTTTTGGAGAGGGGAAAGACTAGAAAGGAAAGGAGAAAAAAATTTGGAACACAAAGTCTTTCAAAAATGAATGTCATGGGGCAGCTAGATGGCACAGTAGATAGAGCACAGGCCCTGAAGTCAGAATGCAAGATCCAATCTAGCCTCAGACATTTAACATTTATTTGCTATGTGACCCTAGGCAAGTCACTTAAGCTCAATTGTCTTGCCTTCCCCCCCCAAAAAAAAAGGAAAAATGAATGTTGAAAACTATTTTCACATGAAATTGGAAAAATAAAATATACTGAGAGATTCTGAGTTCCAAATTGTGCTCCTTTTCCTCTTCTTCCCCCTTTCCCAACAGTGATAGATTTAGTTCTTCTCAGCAGTTCTGTGATACAAGTCAATCCCAATAAACTTGGGATGGCACAGAGAGACAACTATGGAGACTGACTGTAAATCAACACATGCTATGTTGACGTTTTCTTTTTCTTGTTTTTTTTTTCCTCTCATAGTTGTTCCCTTTTTTCTCTCCCAACATCATTCATAAGGAGATATATATATATATAAGTAAATAAATAAAAAATAAAAACAAAAACAAAAGAAAGCTCACTGTAGACAGTGATTTGGAAGTGATTTGTTATATAAAAACAAAAGGCATAAATAAAGCATTTTTTAAAATCTTGCAACTGTATTTATAAGCAAGAAAGAGAGACAGAGGAGAGACTGTATGCATATGTGCTCACATGTATGTGTGTTTGTGTTTCCTAAGTGTGAGACAGCCTATTGTGGTGCAAAAAGTACTGGGATTTGGAATTAAAGGCTCTGGGTTCAAATGCTGCCTCAGATGTCTTGTGTAATCTTGGCCAAGTTACTCAATATTATCTCTCAGTCACCCAGCCTTGAAATCTCAGTGAGGATTCATCCCCCATCAGTCAGAGGGGCTGATTTGGAGGTCCTCCCTTTCTACGCAGCTGCTGCCATGAACATCAGAAACATCCCAACTTGCTCTGGGCTCTGAAGGGGCTGCAGCTGCCGCTGCTGCCACTGTTGGAAGCTAAGGACACAGCCTCCCAAGCTCACTGATGGCTGTATCTGGGAAGAGGTCAGTGACCTCCCAGTAGCCCAGTTCCTTTGGCCCCTTCTTAACCAATCTCTCTCTCGATCTCACCTCTCTGGCTCCCGTCTGTCCAGAGGCTCTGGCTTCAGGGCTAAAAAAGGCTAGAAGGAACAATTTCCTCTCTGTCTGATAACTGACATTGACAGAGCACCTAAGTTTACAAAGTGCTCTACAGAGTCTCCTTTGAGCTTGCAGCAGGAAAGCGCCATTCTGATTCTTGTGTTCAATGTGAGAAAAGTGAGGGTTAGAGAGATTAAGCGACATGCTCACTTCACATAGTGAAAAAACAGAAAGCATCATCATAACTGGTTTGCAAAGCATTTTACAGATATGATCTCACTGGATTCTCTAAACAGCCCAGGAAGGGAGGTAGGGTTATTCTCCCCATTTCACAGATGAGGAAATTGAGGCAGAGAAAGGGTGACTTGACCAAGGTCACACAGTTAGGATGTAGGACAGGTAGAATTTAAAACTAACTCCTCCTGACTCTAAATCCAGCACCCTTCTCCTTTGTGAGACTGGCTGGGGCCAAGATGACGGGTTCAATTTCTGCTCTCTTTCATTTACACAGATGCGTCGCTGGCCACAAAGAGGCTGATGGAATCTGTGGGAATGGCCAGAGGGAAGTTCTGAGGGAGAGCAGAACATCCTGGAAGATGAATGAGCAGGCCCATAAATATGTCCAGATGATTGATGAGTCCATCATCCCTTCCTTCTGTCTCAGAGGTTGCACTCTCAAAGAATCCCTCCTCCTCGGGCCCTTCCCCAGGACTGCAGCCCCACCCCTGGTGGCCAAGTCCCAAAAGCCCTTAGAAAACTCACATGTTGTTGACATCCGTCCCAGCCGCTTTTTCCAGCACCTCATCGGTCACCTCCAGGCCTGGGGGGAATTGTGGATGCTGTCAAGACAGGGAGTTGGGGAGGAAGAAGAGAGATACAGAGGAAGAGAGGAGAGAGAAAGGGAGAAAGGAAGGGAGAGAGGGAGGCAAGAGGGAGAAAGAGACAGACAGAGAGAAAGGAAGGAAGGGAGGAAATGAGGGAGAGAGGAAGAGGATGAGAGAGAGAGGAAGGAAGGAAGGAAGGAAGGAAGGAAGGAAGGAAGGAAGGAAGGAAGGA
>JAJPUD010007941.1:0-37404 GCA_023553655.1 Myrmecobius fasciatus | reverse complement strand
GAGAGAAAGACAGACAGAAGGAGAGAGAGACAGAAAGAGAAGGGACAGACAGACAAGAACAGAGAAAATGAAAAAGAGACAGATAGTGAGACAAACAGATAGACGAAGCAGAGAGAGAGAAAGGAGGGACAAAGAGAGACAGACAAGAAGTTTCAGAGAGTGAGACAGAGACAAAGACAGAGACAGAAGCAGAGAGAGAGAGACAGAGAGAGAAGAGAGATAGAGAGATGGGCAGTGACATAAACAAATGTGTATACATGTGTACACGTTTAACATATATAAGTCATATATCATATGTGTATGTACATATATACATATACACAGAAGGGAAGAAGGGAGGAAGATCCATGAAGGAAGGAAAGAGGGAAGGAAGGAGGGAAAGGGAAAAGGAAAAGAGGAATGGAGGAAGGAAAAGAAACAGAAAAAAGAAGGGAAGAAAGGAAGGAAGGAAAAAGGGAAGGAATGAATCAATGAAGGAAAGAGGGAGGGAAGGAAGGAGGGAAGAACAGAGGGAGGGAGAAAGAAAAAAGGTTGGGATTTCACTGGTATAGGGAAAGGCCCCCCCCATACTTCATAATCTCACAGAGCTGGGCCCCAGGCTTTCTCAGGGTCTTCACTGTGCCAGAGCCTGTGCTGCTCCCAAAGAGCTCCTGGTCCATGGGGGGCTACACAAGGACAAGCTGTGTGGCCAGGACAAAGTGGGGTCCCCTCCAAGGGAAGGCACTAGCTTAGAGCCCACCTTGGAGAAGCTTCTTGAGTTAGGTGGGGCTCGAGGGGGCCCCGAGGGCAGCCAGGAGGTGAGCGAGAAAGGAGTGGGAAGGGGGGGGGAATGAGGCCTTCCAGGCATGAGGGATGGCCTCTGAGGTGCTAAGAGCTGCCCGGGACCACCAGCTGTGACGTGGCAGGGGCAGGACCTGAACTCAGGATGGCCTGCTTTAGGCTGATTCTACCTCCTAGGACACACTGCCTACATAAAAACACATTTAAAAGGAAAATGAAGTCACCAGAATCAGAATAAGTTGCATGCAGGAGATGGAGGACACGATAATAAGGACAATTGGCAAATTGAGAAACTGAGTTGGAGAAAGTGGAACAGAAGCAGCTCTGTCAGACGGCCTGGCCTGGCCCAGCTGACCCGGCCCGGAGGCCTCAGAGGCCGATGTAGAGCCTCCTGGGCAGCTGAGCCGGGGCTGCCCCAGAGGACCTGGTCCCTAGTCTCACTGGAGGATCCCAGCTGAGGCGGGTGGTCACCGGTGTTAAAGAGGGAAGCTTGTGGGGTCTCTGATGGAGAGGAGACCTGGGAGGCCCCTTCTGTGATCCTGGGGTCCTGCGCAAATCTTCCACCTCACCACAAGGAGACGAGACCAGATGGAGCATTCTCCAAGCGTGGTCTGAGAGGCCCTGGGGGTCCCCAAGATCCCGAAAGTGGGCCCTCGAGCCCAAAATTGCTTTCAGCATAATACGGGCACAGTTTACTGAAGAGAATACACCTTCCTTTTCCACCACGCAGCTTTACAAAGCCAGATTTCCTGCAAATACATATATCTTTTCTCTTCCAGGACCTCCCCCAGCTCTGACACCCCCTGTTCTAGGCCCCTTCCCATCCCGACATCTGTTCTAAGCCCCTTCCCAACTCTGACATCCCCTGTTCTAAGCCCCCTCCCAACCCTGACATCCCCTGTTCTAAGCTCCCTCCCAGCTCTGACATCCCCTGTTCTAAGCTCCCTCCCAGCTCTGACATCCCCTGTTCTAAGCCCCCTCCCAGCCCTGACATCCCCTGTTCTAAGCCCCCTCCCAGCTCTGACATCCTCTGTTCTAAGCTCTCTCCCAGCTCTGACATCCCCTGTTCTAAGCCCCTCCCAGCTCTGACCTCCCCGGTTCTAAGCTCCCTCCTAACTCTGACATCCCCTGTTCTAAGCCCCCTCCCAGCTCTGATCTCCCCTGTTCTAAGCTCCCTCCCAGCTCTGACCTCCTCTGTTCTAAGCTCCCTCCCAGCTCTGACATCCCCTGTTCTAGGCCCCTCCCAGCTCTGGATCACAGGACTCCTTCCACCTGGGAACAGTCACCCCCTGTAACCGACTGCTCTCTACAGAGGTTCTCCGCCCCCCCCTTTAGCTGCCCATCACCAGCCTTGCCCCAGAAACCCGTGGGAGGAGATCTCGGAGCCTCTCTCTGGGCGAGGGGCCAGCCCCGCGTGGGACGCCTTATTAAGAATGCTGGTGGGCAGAGGCTTCTTGGCAGAGTGCTGACAAGGAGACACAGGCCCGTGTGTGAGCCTCAAACGGGGGGTTCTCGTCCCAGCCCCCCAGGGCCCTGGGCAGGAAGTGAATGAAGCGAGAGGCGAACCTTGATCCTCGTCCATGAGCCCACTTGGCGGCCGCACTGCGGCAGGAAATGGCCCCCAAGAACTTCATGGGGGCAGGAGGGGAGGGGGGAACAAGTCGATTTTTGTTCTTGACACTCACCCACAGATCTCCAATCTCCCGAATGTTGCTCCGGTACCTTTGGCAATCATGGAGAACCTAGAACAGAGGGAGGAGGGAAGGAGGGGAGAGAATGGATCCCTGCAGGAAAAGGAAGGCTCCCATCCTGCGTTCCTTCCCAAACCCAGGTTTTCAGAGCGGCTGCAGCCGCTGCAGAGAATGGCTGGTCCTTGGGGCCCCAGGCACTGAGACCCTCGGGTCTTCTTCAGATTCCAGGGAAAGTAAAGCCCCGGAGGTCCTCTGGGAGGACCTATCCCCTGGGAACGGGAGCACCCAGGAAGGTTGGCTCCCTATAGAGCAGGAGGAAGGAGTACCCTACTCACATTGGGGTGTCCATCTCGAAGAACTTTGTGGAGAACGTGGCAAAACTTCCAGCTGAGGATGGAGCTGCTGGGAAGGGGCAGGCCGATGGCATAAGACCAAAAGGTGAAGGCCCCCTTTTCATGGTGCGTGCCCAGAATGATGCCTTCTCAGAGGTCAAGGTCAATTTGGAAGGGTCAGACACACAAGGGGAATGCATACAGTAGATACTTAATAATGGTTTTCTGAGTGTGTTAACCTTTGGGGGGCAAAGGGGGACCAAACAACTCTAGTGTACAGGGATTTTCTATCAAAGGCTTCAAGTCACTGTCTCTCCATCTCCTGCCCTACCTTTATCTAAATCATAGATTTGGACATGCAAGGGGATATGTACACAGTAGATGCTTAATAAGGGTTTTGTGAGTGAGTTAACCTTTGGGAAGAGGGAGAAGTGGGTCAAACAATTCTGGTTTGCAGGGATTTTCTATCAAAGGCTTCAAGTCACTGTCTCCCCCCACCTCCTGCCCTACCTTTATCTAAATCATAGATTTAGAACTGATGGGCACCTAAAGGGGTACCCAGTCCAACCTCCTTATCACAAAGAAGAGAAAATCAGCTTGAACCTGAAGGCTTTCCTAACACCCCATGGCTGGTGCCCTCTCTGACTCAGCTTATAGTGTGGTAGGGGCACCTAGGTGGCCCAATGGATAGGACAGAGGGCCTCAGTCAGGAAAACCTGAGTTCAAATCCAGCCTCAATCACTTAAACACAACCTTTTTGCCTCAGTTTCCTTATCTGTAAAATAGGGATAGCAAATAGTACTGACCTCCCAGGGTTATTGTAAGGATCAAACAATCTGTAAAACACTTAGCAGAATACTTGCACACAGTAGGTGTTTTAAAAATGCTTGTCTCCTTCCACTTCGTAACTGTTTTCTTCATATTAATTTTTGTATATACTTATATATGTGTTTGCCATTTCCCATGTTAGAATGTAAGCTACTTGAGAATAGCGATATCTGTGAAACACTTAGCAGAATGCCTACACACAGTAGGTGCTTAATCAATGCTTGTCTCCTTCATTTTCTGTTTTCTTTAATTTTTTATATACTCACATATGCATTTGTCATTTCCCCTGAATGTAAGCTACTTGAAGTTAGGAATATCTGTGAAACACTTAAAATGTCTACACACAATAGGTGCTTAATCAATGCTTGTCTCCTTCCACTTCATAACTTTTCTTCATATTAATTTTTTATATACTTATAGATGCATTTGTCATTTCCCCTGTTAGAATGTAAGCTACTCGAGGGTAGGAATTGTTTCATTCGTCTTATTTGGGTCCCAGCTCCCAACATGACACCTGGAACACAAAAGAGCCTTGATATGTATTTGTGGATTAAGTGACCTGCCCATGGTCACCCAAAGGCAAAACTGGAAGCCAAGGACTATTTCCCACAAGAAAGCTTCATGGGTTTGCAGGGCTGGAGATAGTGGAGTCTGGGGTGAAGGATTCAGTGTCAGAGGCTGAGTTCTTCCACTGGTGGCAAAGGGCATAGAGCTGGATGTGGCTCAGAAGGCCTTGGTTCAAATCCTACCTCTGCAACATACTACTTGTGTCTGCTAAGCTAAGTCTATGTCTCTGGATCTCAATTTCCTCAGGAGGTTAAATGGTCTTGGAAGCCCCTCCCGGGTCTAACTCTAGGATCATGTCATCCCTTCACTGCTCTCAGCTTCAGGATCCTTGGTTAGACTTAATGTCCCTGAGCCTCAGTTTCCCCATTTGTAAAATCATCTAGACTAGATAGATAGGACTTCTGGGGTCTCATCTAGCTGACACTCAGAGCTGAGTCAGAAAATTCCGTCCAGGGTCGGTGCTGATGAGGAAACAGACTTTGTGACTGGAATGAAAGCCTGAAGGAGAAAGGGAAAGAACTTGGTATGGGAGAAGAGGTGTTAAGATTTGAAGCTGGAGGACCTGAGTTTGAATTCTCCCTCTAGCAGGTAAGTGGAGTGGAATTATTATTAATTAAGTGGAATTAAATGGGATCTTCTCTGAAATGACAGGAGTGGACAAGATGATTTCCAGATTCCTGTTGTCTGAGCTTAAAATATGGCCAGGCTGTCTCAATAAAGGAAAAACTGCACCAAATTGCAGAAAGAACGGCCTTCCTGATGGGTTCTTCTCTTGATATCCCACTCCCAAGTCACAGATAGAGGAATCTTGGTGACATTCGTGCCTTTCCCCCCCAGCAGACCCACCCCTTTCCCCAAGGGATCTAGAGCAGAGCCTTCTGGGAAGGATACGGCGAGCGTGCTTTTCCTTCACTGGAGCTTCTTGGTTGTTGATGGCTTTGCTGATGCTGATCGCCTATGAAAGAGAGAAGAGCAGAGGTGAGATTCCCATCTCCCTGGTGGCCATGCTCCCTGCCACCACTCATAACTGACATTTCTATTAAGTTTACAAAGTTTACATTTATGTGCGATTGTCACAAGGACCCTGGAAGGAAGGCTTTCTCATCATCACCATTTGAAAAATGAAAAAATACCAGAGACTGAGAGAGATTAAGAACCTATGGCCATATGGCTAATAAATATCTGAGACAAGATTCAAATCTAGAGGCCAGTGCTCATTTATGTACTGGGCTACCTCACCTGCCCACAAAAGGAAGCATCCTCAAAGCCTAGAAAAGAAATTAAATTTCTTCTAGACACCAGAGTACAGATGGAGATGGGAGCAGGGAAATTGTAATATTCTGGATAAATGAGTCCTGCTGTAGTTTCTCTGCCTAAAAAATATCAAACTGTTGACTCTCTAATCTCTGTCCTTCTCCCCAAAGCTCTCCCCTGACACAAAGACAAAGACAGACACACAGAGACAGACAGACACATACAGACATACACACCCAGACACATACAAACACACAGACACACACACGCACAACTATTAGGGCCCAGGAGATGATGTAATAAGAAACACCCTCAAGTTCTGAATTCCACATAACCTCCTCTCCCCAAATGGACTAAACATTTTACACAAGGATCCCCTTCTTCTCCACACTTCCCCCAGGAAGGGAGGGAGTCAGCTTTGTTGCTACTGCTTTTTAAACAGATGACTTAGTGTCACACCCCACTGATAACTGGGCTCCACCCCTGGGGCAAAGCCATCTCGATACCTCCTTCCCCAGCCTCAAAGAGCTCACAGCTGGTGCTCCTTCCTCTTCATCACCCCCATAACCACTCACGAGAATGGCAAGGGGCCTCCCAGGAAACCAAACGGTCCATCAGCCCCACGTCTCAGCCCAACAGAGAAAACCACAAATTCTGCTTGTACCAAGGAGTTTAAGGCTCCACCTGAGCTCAGGAGGGAAATCCCACAAAGCACAATCACTGCAAAGAACCCAAGGCTGGAAAGCCAGTGAAGATCTTTCTCTTTTGGACCTGACTTACACTGATATAAGGGACTCCCCCGTGTGAAAACGCTCCACTGAGACAGATGGACATCGCCTCAGAGAGTCCCTGTGGACAAAAGTGACTTTCTGATTCCAAGTGATTCTGTACTCTCACAACTTCTCTCCCAGCTAAGTTTTGGGGTAGGAAAGTCTTTTTCACCAAAAAGGTCACAGAATTTTGAAGTGTAAGGGAACTCAGAAGTGAGTTAGGAGGGAGACTTGAAACTCGTCTTCTTGAATTCAAAAATGGCCTCAGACACTTAGCAATTATGTCACCCTAAGTAAGTCACATTACTTGCCTACCTCAGTTTCCCCAGAATGCAAAGAGTCAAAACATACACACACACACACACACACATACACATAGAACCTGCCTTCAAAGAGCTTATATTTTAATAGAGAAGACAACATGAAAACAAATATAGGTAAAATGAGCTATATTCAGGATAAGTAGGATATAATTAAAAGAGGGAAGGCACTGACATTAAGTGACTATTAAGAGATCTTTCTCAGGTCTCAGCTTCCTTTCTGTACAATGAGGGGGTTACACGTGAAAAACCTCTCAGTATCCTTCTTCCCTCTAAAGTTAAAATCATTTAAAATCACGAGGATCCCGGCTTAAAGATGAGTTTCAAAGCCTAAAACTGAGAGGGATCTCAGAGGTCAGCTAACACAATTCAACTTTTTTATTTTATCTTATATTTTATATATTTATATTTATTTTATTTTAAGGGTGACTATACTTAGGTGCGGATGGACGGGATGCTTTAGGACCACAGATGCAGAACTGGAAGTGATCTTAAGTCTAACCCTCCCATTTTACAGATGAAAAAACTGAGCCCGAAGTGATATGACTAACTCCTCCTCCATCAGCTTGGGAAGTTCAGGAAGGGCCATCAGTGCAGACCAAGGCTGAAGGGCAACAAGATGTGTGTTCTGGGGCTCCCACAGGAGGACAAGCATCAAACGGATACCTCCCCATGGTTCAATGGACTTCCCTCTTCCCAGCTGATTCAGATAGGGCTGTGCCCCTGGTGAAGGGGGAGGAGGGACGAAGGCCTGGAGAATGAGGACTTTTGGTTTTTGTTTCTATCAGAGCCCCAAAGGTCAACCCGTGCATGTCTGGGAAAGCAAGGGGACCCTGAGTGCTAGGCCCTTTGCAAGGGGGGGAAAGATGGAGGGAGGAGTGCGGTTGAAGGGGGTGGATTTGGTGGAATTCATACCCAGGGCCAGTTAACAAGTTAGACCTTGGTTAGTAAAAAATAAAAGATGTCTATTACTCATCTCTACAAGGGTGTGGCTGAATTCTCCAGAACATGGAGCAGCCCTCTAGACTTGATCTAATCCAGGCTATGAGATAGACTAGGAGAAGGCACCAGGGCCCCTATGGAGCCCCCACAGTCCCATAAGGCATCAGCTGCCACATCTGGTCCAGTTTACTGCCCCAACATCTCTCGGCTCACACGGATCCTCCAGCCCAGCCCTAATCAGGGTCCCTACCTGCAGTCTCCTCAATCCACTCTCCACACGGGTCTTCCTGAAGTTCTGACTATGGGATGTTACTCCCATGTGCATTAACCTCTGATGCCTCTGGTTCCATCCAGCACCATGACCTGGTCTTGCCCATTTTCCCAGGCTTTTCCCAGAGGCACTCTGTGCCTCCCTATGGATGACAGTGTTGGAAGAAGCATCCTATGGGAAGAGTTCAAGACTCTCCCCCCTTTCAGAACCAACCTATATGGAAGGCACAGAAGTATGGAGGACACAGGAAGGGGGAAGAACTTTCCTCCTCTTACAGATTGGGAAAAGGAGGTCTCCAGAGGTTACTCCATTTGCTTCCAGCCACCCGGATGGTGAGTGGCAGAGCCAGGACTGGCACGCCCTTTGGCCCCCAGACCCAGGGCATTCTACTGTTTCTCCAGGCCACATGGCACAGCCTGCCCTCCTTATCCCAGTCCCCAGTCCCTCTGACCTCCTTTCACACAGGCACCCATTGTGCCCCCGATTCATTTAGATTCTGAGATCTGAGGCTGTAACTCAACTGTATAAATTACTGGAAGCCTTTGCTCTGCTCTCCCTCCAGGGCACCACTGGGCACTGAACCTCAGGGGATGTCAGCTTTTCTAATTCATCAGGACACTTTGGTCTTTTCAGCCCCAAAAGCTGAAGTGGGGGGTGGGGGGGTACACATTTAGCCGGAATGTGAGCCAATGTGAGCTGAAAGGTCTGAGCTGCTTTGGAGATTTCTCAAATCATTCAAGCATCCCTTTCCCAAGATAATCCTGGGAATTTTGGAACATGCTTCTCCTCGAAAATAGCTCTTATCTCCCTCATCACATTATCCTGGCTCAGCTGCTTTTCCTTGGAAACATGAATGCATGGAACTTAGCTATGAGGGGTCCCCCCTGGCTCCCTTACAAGCACTTGGGCTTACAAGAAGACATCAAATGTAGAACAGGTTCTATTTAACACAATATCTAGACACAGATAAGACTTGTCATTTTGTTTCTCTTTGGGAAATAGTTACATACACACAGACATGTCTTCTCTGACTGAATGTGGGGGAAAACTAGTTTCATTTCTGCTTTTGTATCTCTAGCACCTGCTTTAGTGCCTGACACAAAAGTGTCTGATACATGTTGACTGATTAGCCGAGGAATCTGAGCTCATAAACATCCAATGAAACCGCAGAAGTTAATTTAGGCTGGATGTCAAGAAAACAACTTTCTAACAATCAGAGCCAGCAAAAGTGGATGGGCTGCTTTTGGAGGGGCTGCTCCCTTCCCCTGGATGGGACTTGTTGGGAGCTGCTTATAAAGGGAATTCTTGTGCCCCGTGTGGGCTGGATTACATGGTCTCTGAGGTTCCTTCCAGCTCTGAAATTTTGCTCTTTCTGATGAGCCTCTGTCTTTGTTCAGAGACCTGATACAGTTCTCCCAATTGGAGTCCTGGTCTCCTTTCTTGCCTTGCTCTCCTGCTTCCACAGGCTCATTTCTTTCTTGGCCCTTCATTCAGCCTCCTTCTGTTGATGTCTCCTTTCCCTTCCTTTATGGCCCAGCTGAGGTCTGCCCTCTCCATGAAGCCTTCTCTGACCTCTCCCAGTGTGAAAACACCTTCCCTTTTCCAATGTAGGTCTAGATCTCTGTCTGTTCCAGCTTCCACTCTCCTTTGTCTTGATGAATGTGTTTTTTTCCAGTTAAATTAAAGATCCTTATGGGTAGCTCTAGTGACTTGAACAGCAAAGCTTCCTAAACTATGGGCCATGCCCCCATATACTGAATGTAGGAGTCTTGAAAAATGTGCCAACAGTAAAGGTTTCTGAATGCTCTACCTCCTGCAATATCAAATATTCCACCAGGATTTAATTCCTTATGTAAAAATAAACAAGCAGGGCAGCTAGGTGGCACAGTGGATAGAGCACCAGCCCTGAAGTCAGGAGGACCTGAGTTCAAATCTGGTCTCAGATACTTAATATTCCTTAGCTGTATGACCCCTGGCAAGTCGCTTAACCTCAATTGCCTCAGCAAAAAACAAAAATAAACAAACAAACAAACAAGCTTATCTACCTCATTAGTAAACAAATTTACTTTCATCTTTAATAAACAGTAAAATTATATGTATACCAAAGAATTGTTTTTAACAATTGTTAATGGTTTATTTTAAATTTTTATTATTAATTACATCACTAAAATTTTTATTAATTATTAAATTGACCCAAAATTACTAATTGCATCAATTATTAAATAAGTAAATATTAATTAACAATTATATTAATTTGTTATTATTTTATCAACCACAGGCTCAATGGCCCTCACTATGCTGACTTCCTATGGACACCCTCCCAGAACTGGATACAATACCCCCAATATGGTCTGACCAGGGCAAAGCATTAAGGTAACTATTGCCTTCCTAACGCTGGACAACACGACTCTCAGAATGTAGCCTCAGAGCACATCAGCTTTCTCCACTGCCATGTCACACCAATGACTCATGTTGCCGTCCACAGCCATGTCTCCTGTTTAAAGGTCTTCTTCCCAGCCTCCAACAGCAGTCTATCCCCACAAGTCCTGGCTAAACCAACTCTGCTGACTGCAACAGCTCCTTTTCATCCCACCAGTATGGCGAGACAACCAACCACTTCTCAGACCTTGACTCTAGACCAAGGAGAATTAATTCCTTAATGACAGAAATTGGGGGAGGGGGGCACTCATAGATTTACATTGAGAGGGAACCTGAGAGGCCATTTAGAGGAAATAGTGTCAAAGTGACAGAAGCAGAAATTATCTGAGGCAAGATTTGGACTCAGTTCTTCCTAAGGCCATTTCTCTTTCTCCTGGATTATCATGTTGGTGGGTTTTAGTCAAAAGGACTCTGTAAGTCAGCAAGGTCTGGGTACAATTGAGCCCTACCAAGAGAACTCTTAGGCCATTTACTTGAGTCAATAAGCATTTATTAAGTGCCTACTGTATGCCAAGTTCTGGGGATACAAAGCTTCAAGGAGCTCCCAGTCTAGTGGAATAGCCAACATGCAACTTTGCCTCCCTCAATTTTACTCTCCTCATCTTCAAAGAAAAGTTATAAATACTCACTATCCTCACAGAATAATAATGAGGATTAATTAAAATAATCAGTGGAAGGTTTTACATAACTGTAAAGTGACATTATTATGTGAATATTATTATGGGAAAGTAGCCTGATGTAGCAGAAGGAGAACTAATGGACTCAGAAGGTCTGGATTTGAATTTAGCCCATCGTTTACTAGATGGGCTGGGTCCATAACTTTTTCTTCATCCTCAAAAAGGCAGATGGAAGTGTGAGGTAACTTCCTAGGTATCTCACACCCAAAATCTAGGAAGTAGGAGTTCTATGGGCTCATTGATCCTCATTCCCAGAAGGTAGCTCTATGGTACCTTCCAACCCTAAAGTCAAAGATCCTACAAAAGGGATCTGAGCTCAGACATGTCCTGGGTGCTAGGTAGCCCCCTTCCTGCAGGCTCTTCCCCCAGGACATCCCGAGAGCTGCTTTCTCAGGAAATATCAGAAATCAGCTCATCTCCAGCCAATGAGAAGTGATTTTCCTTCCCCCACATCCCAGGTCAGAGTAGAATTTCCTTGTGCTTTTAGAGAAAGTTGGCTGGGTCAGGTGGAGAGGGGGAGAAGGGGAGGTTTGCCACAGAGAGGGGGGCAGAGAGGGGTGTTCTGGCAAGACCGCTTCCCACTTTTCTCCGCCTGCTTCTCCAGGACCATCCCTTGGCTGTGGCCCCTCAGCAGGGGACAGAGAACAGGGCCCCGTTCAGTGGAGAGCGTGCCTGTGGGAGAGCGCGTGAGTGTACGTGTGTGCTGGAGGAGACAGGCTGCACGCCTTCCCCACTCTGCCACCCCCCTGGCAAACACAGCCCCGTTGTGTGCTGGGCAGGCAGATGTCTCGGGCTGAGGAGGGTGGCTCGGAGGGAATGAGCCTCCCCAGGCACAGGAAACCACACACAAGGAGGCACAGTGCTTGGGCACAGTGGGGGCTTGTTACATTTCACAGGGCCCTCCTATTGCAAGCAGGCTGGGCCGGCCAAACCTTGTCCCAGGAGAAGGCAGGGCTGGGCCACTTCAGGGAAACTGGGAGAGACAGGCCCCAGGCCTTGCCCTCCCCGCCTCCCCCCTGCTGAGGCTGGCACTCCCCCTTCTACCAATGCAATCTGCCTGGCAGCTGGCAATGAGAGGGAGGGAATGAGAAAGCTCAGGACCTGGGAGTCACCAGGCCTGAGTTTGGGGTTCTTAAGCCAGGGGACATGGCCCCCCAACCATTTTATTACCTTATAGAATCTCAGCTGCTAAGGTGGGGGAAGGGGAAGGATCCACTAGGCCCCCTAGGCTGGTCCTAAGAATTTCACTGTGTGAAGTCACTTAATCTCTCCTAGGCCACAGTTCTGTGATCTATCCATAAAATGAGCCAGACTGACCCACCTCTAAGGTTCCCTGCCCTTCCAAATGGATAATCCTATTCTATGTGCATTTGGTTCCTCCCTTACCCTGAGGGTGGCTATTATTATTTTACATGTTATCCTTGGACCTCAGAAAGGTAAGAGAGTAGAGTCCTAAGACATACAACTGCATTAGATTTAAGTGAAGGGGGGGGGGCTGTGCAAGGTTACCTGCCTCCCTTTCCCCTCCAGAAACATCGGGGTCCAATGGACAGACATAGATCAGGAAGGCTGGAGATGGGCATGGATGCAATAGAGACCCAGGCCTTTTTAAGACAAAGTCTTTAATAGGTCCCAGTTGGCCAGAGGCAATACCCATTCAGTGATAAAGGCTAAAATATCAATCTGAGAGGGAAAGACCCTCAGGGTTTTGTGCCAAAACAGAAATAAATGCTATTTATACTCATACTGGGCCATCAAAGGAAATGATAGCCAAATGGGACTTGGCCAATTGTTAGCCAATCTAGGAGAGTCAGTGATTTGGGTTTAAGGCAAGATTTTTCATAAAGAAATCCAACCCTGAGATCTTGGGAGGTTTCAGAGATCAAAATTTACATTCTCTGGTACAGAGCACCTGAAGGTATGAGTATGATATTCTACAGGGACAAAGAGAAGGGAAAGAGAAGGAAAAAAAAAAAAAAAAAAACAAGCCTTACTCAATCATTGGGCTATTGCTTCAGAAAAACTGAAACCTGTGAAAGATCTTAAAGTACATAATGTTTCTACTGGGCCTGTATCCCAAAGAGATGTTAAAGGAGGGAAAGGGCCCACATGTGCAAGAATGTTTGTGGCAGCCCTTTTTGTAGTGGCTAGAAACTGGAAACTGAATGGATGCCCATCAATTGGAGAATGGCTGAATAAATTATGGTATATGAATGTTACGGAATATTATTGTTCTGTGAGAAACAACCCGCAGGATGATTTCAGAGAGGCCTGGAGAGACTTGCATGACCTGATGCTGAGTGAAATGAGCAGAACCAGGAGATCATTGTACACGGCAACAAGACTATATGATGATCGATTCTGATGGACATGGTTCTCTTCAACAACGAAATGTTTCAAACCAGTTCCTATTGTTCAGCGATGGAGAAAGCCATATACATCCAGAGAGAGGGATGTGAAATGTGGACCATAACATAACATTTTCATGCTCTCTATTGATGTGTTTGCATTGTTTTCCTTCTCAGGTTTTTTGTTTGTTTATGTTTTTCTTATAGATCTGACTTCTCTTGTACAGCAAGATAACTGTATAAATATGTATATATATATATATAAATAATAAAGTACACAGAACACAGGATCTAGAATTAGGAAGACTCTTCTTAAGTTCAAATCAGACACTTCCTAGCTGTGTGACCCTGGACATGTCACTTGACCTTGTTTGTCTCAGGTGCCTGATGGGTAAAATGAGCTAAAGAAGAAAATAACAAACTATTCCAGTATTTTTAACAAGAAAATCCCAAATGGGACCACCAATGAACAACAATAAACCTCTGACTATATATCCCTTGCTGTAAGTTTGTTGAGAGGCGGAGGACTTCCCCTTTATATCTTGGATACCCCGGAGAGATATTTAATAAGTACTGGCTGAGGCCAGCAGAGTCCTCCATGCTTTAGTTTACTTCCCCATTGCCTTTCTCCTGACACCAGGTTTGTATCCTTCAGGTGTTTCCCCCAGTCCTTTGCTGCTTTCCAGCTATGAACATACAGTCAAATCATTACTGCTACCCTGACTGGAAAGGGCGTGTCAATTCAGTCACCCGGTGAGCCCACCCACCAACCTGGTAAGTCTCCAAACCAAAACACCCTCTCCAGGACATCACTCCCCTATTAGGTGCTGTCTCTCTGGCTTGAAGGGAAGGTCCTAGAGGAAAGGTCTATTATTATATCCCCAGCGCTTTAGCATACAGTAAGTGCATAATAAGTGCTTTTTCATTCATCCATCCATGTATCCATTCACCCATTCATCTACTCTTCTATAGCTTCTCACTGGACTTGGATGGCTTGGGAGGAGAAAGCAAGGCTAGAGACTGTATAGTCCTTCCTTATTTAAATTCAACACACTTGCATCATCTCCCTGAGCTCGTGGTCCTCTCTGAGAACAAAGGGCAAACAGTAACATTAAGAGAAAGTATCCAAGGAGGTTTTTCCATAGAGGCACATATAGTAGGTACTTAATTGAATGATTCTCCCCACATTACAGGTAGGAAAACCAAGGCTAGAAATAAAGGAGCCAAAATGGAGGGTTCTGGGTTTCGGCTGCTGTTCTAGCCCACAGGCAAGCTTCCTTCCTCAACACCGCAGACACACCTCCCAGCAAAGAACAAGATGAGAGCTGCCTTTCAAGACTCTGGCTTTGAGATAGCTCTAACCACTAGGCCTCTTTGCCCCTTTCAGCTGCCATCTGGCACCAAAAGAGCCGGATGATCCAGCAGAGTTTCCAAGGCTTTTCCTGGAGACACATGAGCTATGCCCACTGAGAAAAGAGTTCCATCTGGCAAAGGTCTGTGGTAAAATTCAGACCTGGTGGGGCTTCAGATAACAGAGAGTCCAGCCTTCTCATTTTATAGATGGACAGACTGAGGCACAGAGAGGGGGAGGGGTAAAATCACTGAATCAGAGCTAGAAGGGGCCTTTTCGGTCATCAAATCCAAATCTCATTTTACAAAGGAGGCAACTGAGATGGAGAGAAATGATGTGATTTGTACAGTGACATAGCTAGAAAATGTCTGGAGTTAAATTCAAACTCATGCCTTCCTACAGAATGGAAACAGTCCTAACCTGTAGGACAAGCACGGGGCATTTGTGTGTGAGGAGGAGGGGGTGGGGGACCAACAAGAAAGGAGAGGGTGGAACCGGGCTGAGCAGCTGGGAGAGGGGCAAGGAAGCCCCTCAAGAAGCACAAACATCCTTCTCCGGCCCACAACAGGAACTCAAGGTTCCCAAGAGTCCTTGGGCCTCACAATGCAGCACAGGAAGCAAAGCCCAGCTGCAGAACAGACTTGAACCCACAGAGAGCAATTGTCCCAGAAGCTCTATGGAGACTTGGGTCTGGAATCCCCTTGCAGACTCCCTGTCAACCCGCCAACTCCTCGGTTATAATGGCCTTTAAAGGAGGAATTTAGGGGCCATGAAGAAGGCGCCATCTCTTCTGACCTTCCAGATGCCCCCAAGATGGGACCCCCTATGAGCCCATTTCACAGATGAGGGAAAGGATGCTCAATTTTGTCCAAGGTCAAACAGAGAAGTGTCAGAGCTGGGATATGAACCCCACACCAAGGGGTCACAGAGAGAGCTGGAAGAGACCCCTGAGGTCAGTTAGTGCTTATCTGTCAGATCAAGAAACTGAGTCAGTCTGTTATGCCTCAGTTTCCCTGAATTATTATGCCCTGAATAAAATTATTATAACCCCACTCCTTTGTTCCTTGCCATCAGAACTAGGGGCCCTGAAATACCACTGAATCATAAAACTCCAGGTGCCTTATCTCAAATGCTTGCCAGGATAATTCTCCTTCCTTTTGAGTATTGCCCCTCATCTCAATCTTCTTATCTTGACCCCCATCCTGTAAGGACTAAGTTATGATCTTTTCCTGGAACTATGGCTTGTCTGTTCACTCCTTATCCTTGGGCTTCTCCCCAGCTGCAAGGGGTCTGGGCCCACTCACCCAGATGGTCCCAGACACCCAGCATATCCCAGTCCACTATCTTTTTTTCATCTGTGCCCTCCCTCTACCAGCTTTTCCCTCCATTTTGATCTGGGAAGTATAACCAAACTAATATGGACAATTGCCACTAGAAAGGGCGGGTCAGTCTGCCTGCCTTGGTTCCACTGGCCATAACCCCTGTAACCCCACTTTCTGACCAACCCCTCCCTCCACACCATCTTCCTAACTTAGAACATTATCTCCTTGAGAGCAGGGATTATCTTGCATTTGTATTTTCATCTCCAGTGTTTAGCACAGTCCCTGACACTTAGTAGGTGTTTAATAAATGTTTACTCATTCATCCATTCATTCCTCAGATTTTTATTTATTTTTTTAAACAGAATTCTGGCCAGTCTCTAGCCCCCAAAATCCAGGTTCTAAACTCGTACTCAGTTCGGGGTGGACTAAATGGCTGCTGAGGTGCCTTTCAGCCTGTCATTCTGGAAAACAGGGACTGTCTTCAGCTCATGGGAGTTTGAAACTCTTGAGATACACCTGCCAATGTTTCCAGGAACAAGCCCATCTTGGTTGCAATCCAAATAAATTTTAAAATCCCAGCTACCCAGATGCCAGCAGAAGCCCTGGTGCCCAGGGCACTGGGATGCAGGTGGTAACTCAGCACCTGCCCAGTCTACCCAGGACAGCCTCCATCCTTCCCCACCTGCTGATTGGCTCCAGGGAGGCTCACAGATGCCAACAGAACTGGTTCCTGGAATGAGACCGACTGTGTAAACCGAACCAGAGAGCATTTTAAAGGGACTCTGTTGCCACAGGAGGAAAAAAGCTTAGGTTCCCATGGGGGATGTGCCATAGAGACACATGTCCTGGACACAGGACCAAGGGGTGCCGGCATTCTCCAAGCAGCTTCTTCAGACTTTAACTAATTGGTAAACATTTATTAAGCACATACTCTGCGCCAGGCATTGTGCTAAGTACTGGGGGTACAAAGACAGGCAAAAGGTAGTTCCTACTCCCACAAATAAATATATACAAAGGAAGACATATAATCCAGTATAAGATCTGAGGGTTTACAGCACAGACCACCTTATTGTCAGGAATCTTCAGGTTCAAATCCTGCCATTGAAAGCTACAGGACCATGGTTTTTCCCACTGTAAAGTGGGGACAGTAACACCTACAGAGATGTCGGGAGGCTCAAATGAAATAATGTATACAATCCTTTACAAACTTTAATTTAGTTTATGAGATTAAATTTATTTGATTAGTAATTATTACTATTAATATAGCACTAATATTTTATTATGTAATATATGTAATATACAATATATTATGTATTAATGTCATATTATCATATTTATATATAATCTATATTATATATTATATACACATATATACATACAATTACCATTGATATATAGCACTAATATTTTATTATTATGCAATATATATTAATATACAATATAACACATTGTTATTAATGTTACATTATTATATTACCTATATATAATCTATATTATATATTATCTATATATTATACCACCAATATATAATTATATATGTGTATATATATAATTATCATATCATATTTCACAGAGGTGAAAACTGAAATGAAGTTTCTTGCTCAAAGCCAGGCAGCAGCTTGAGAGAATTGTGCTCCCAACTTTATGCCAATAAATTTGATAATCTAAATGAAATGGAGGAATATCTATAAAAATATAGATTGCCCAGGTTAACAGAAGAGGAAATAAATTATTTAAATAGCCCCATTTTAGAAAAAGAAATAGAACAAGCTATTAGTCAACTCCCTAAGAAAAGATCTCCAGGACCAGATGGATTTACATGTGAATTCTACCAAGCATTCAAAGAACAATTAACTCCAATATTATATAAACTATTAGAAAAAACAGGGACAGAAGGTATACTACCAAATTCCTTTGATGATACAGATATGGTGCTGATAGCTAAACCAGGTAGGGTGAAAACAGAGAAAGAAAACTATAGACCAATTTCCCTAATGAATATTGATGCAAAAATTTTACATAAGATATTAGCAATGAGATTACAGAAAGTCATCCCTAGGATAATACACTATGACCAAGTAGGATTTATATCAGGGATGCAGAGCTGGTTCAATCTTAGGAAAATTATCAGCATAATCAATTATATTAATGACCAAACTAACAAAAACTTTATGATTATCTCAATAGATGCAGAAAAAGCATTTGATAAAATCCAACACCCATTCCTATTAAAAACACTAGAGAGTATAGGAATAAAGGGGCTTTTCCTTAAAATGATTAGTAGCATCTACTTAAAACCATCAGCAAGTATCATATGTAATGGAGACAAACTAGAACCATTCCCAATAAGATCAGGAGGGAAACAAGGCTGCCCACTGTCACCATTACTATTTCATATTGTATTAGAAATGTTAGTTTTGGCAGTAAGAGAAGAAAAAGAGATTAAAGGAATTAGAATAGAAAAAAACAACAGAGAGAGTTGTGCTTTTAGTGGGTTCAGTTTGTGCCTGACGTCAGGAGGGAGTTCAAAACCTACCTCAGACACTCTCCATGTGACCTTGGCTAAGACACAACCAGTCTGTCTCAACTTCCTCATTTGTAAAACAGGGATAATTACAGCAGTGACCTTCCAAGGCTATCCAAGGATAGTCTGTTAAAGTGCTATATAAATACTAGCTATTATTATCATTGTTAGAGTTTGGGTCCTAGGACCAAATTCAGTGCTCCAGCCCACAAACCATCCCCATTCCAACTCTGAGAGGGAGACCTTTGTCAGTCTATCCCTATCTATCTACCCCACACTATTTCTCAATGTGACTGTGGAACCTCCTAGGGCCTCAGTTTCCCCATCTGTATAAGCCACCCTCATGCCCAAAATGCCCTCCACCCTCACCCCTGGTGGTAGGAATCATTAGTGCAATCTATGGTTTGGTACCTTCCACTTGAGACCCTTTCTAATCTCCTTTGGGTCCCCAATCCTCCCCTGGCCCATCACTGCATGAGTGACTGTAAGCTCCATGAAGGCAGGCACTCCATCAGCATGGCAGAGTTCCAGGCAATGGGCGCTGGGTTGACGAGTCACTCTCGCCTACTCAGAAGGTGCTGATCAATGGGGAGTGCCCGCTAGTGCTGGGCAGGTCATGCCCTAAGGAAGCCCCAGTGCTCTTCCCTAACTGGTCCCCTGGTCTGGCAGGTCTGGTGACAAGCGGGCCCCAGCCAAAGCAGAGGGTAAATGCAGGTCACCAACCCCTGACTCAGGAACAGGAGCTGCCAGCTGGGGCAATGGAAGCGGAAGGAGCGTGGGGGATGGAAAGTCATCTGGGATGGGGTCAGAACTGGGTGGCAATTTGGGCTCAAGGGACATGAGACGCCACCACGCCCTTTCCCAACACCAGGATGCGGAATCCTGAGCCCTGAACTCCAAGCTGGTCTCTGTCACGCTCTGTGTGACTGTGTGACCCTGTGGCTCAATTTTCTCATCTGTAAAATGGTAGAGCTGGAATCCACATCTAAATCTGTGTTGGAGACCCTCTTTGTGACATGATCTTTCTTTGAACACAAAGTTCTCCGATCAAATCTGTGGATTTCAAGACAGTTTTTGTTTTTGTTTTGTTCTTGATTTTCAGTATCATGAAATTCAAGGACTTATAACAGTTGTTCAAGACTAAGTCATCAACAGTAGACATCATAAAAAGGCGGTCCTTAGGAAGCTCAGACTTCAACCAAGAAGGAACCATAGAAACTGTGTACCAAGTCACAGAAGGCTGCAAGAATTTGGTACCTACTGAATACCCAGACTCTATAGTGTCCAGAATAACAGCAAGCACTCCTCTAGAGTTTTGGGCCTTACAGGCAGGGGGCAGAGCACTGAATTCAAATCCAACAGGACAACCTTGAGCAAGTCACCTTTCAAAATCTCAGTTTCCTCATTTGTAAAGTGTGGATCATTCAAGCATCAACCTTCCAATGAGGAACAAATGCCATAACACGATTCTCCTGTTACTTAATTTTATTACTGAGAATAACAATTAAAGTATATATTTTTATGTGAAGAGAGCTACATAAATACTGCTATTACTAATAATGAAACAAGAATAGCAGGATAGTGACTCGTCCCCAAATCATTTCTAACTGAAATAACTAAAATATAAAATATTGTTGAGTCATTTCAAGTCACGTATGACTCCTCATGACTCCATTTGGGGTTTCCTTGACAAAATATGCTGGAGTGGTTGGCCATTTCCTTCTCCAGCTCATTTTACAGATGAAGAAACCAAGGCACACAGTGAAGTGAATGTCAAGGTCACACAGCGTCTGAGATCACATCTGAATTCAGGTCTTCCTGACTCCAGGCCCAGCAATCTATCCACTGTATCACTCAGCTGTCCTCTTAGTAAATTAATGTTTTACTTAAGAAATTAATACATAATAAGTAGCATTATGTAATAAATTTTTATAAATTAATCAATCAATAAATAGTAAATTAGTAAATAGTAAGTAAATAATAAATGCTTGCTGAATGGCTGGAGAACACTTGAGGTTTACAAAGAATATTATCTCAGAAATTATTTCCTATTGAGAGTCACAACCACCCGGTGATGTAGGTGCTGCAGCCAATAGCTCCATTTGACAGATGAAGAAACTGAGGCAGAAACATCAAATGATTTGTCTAGGTACCTATCTAGTGTCAGAGCTGGGATTCAAACTCAGGTTTTCCTAACCCTAAGACTTCCACCTTAGCTGGTCTTACCAAGAGGCAGGGGTGTGAGGGAGCTTCAAATGCAACAGAAGTCCCTGTGACAAAAAGCCCTTTTCTTTACTAGGCTTTATTGGAAGGTAACCCCCCAGGGAATCTAACAAGTTCCCCCCCTCCTCTTGGGGGATCCAGGACCCATTTTGCTCCCATTTCACTATGCCCTGTTAACTCAGAACTTGTCTAAGCCTCAGAAGCAGAACCCCATTTCCTGCTGTTGGGGAGACTGGAGGGATTTGGAGAGACCCGAAATAATGCATATAAAGCTGGAGATCAGAGTGGCCCCAAAGCCTGATTTAGAATTTTATTTTTGTCATGTGGCAAATTGCAATGTCAGTCAGTAACCACTGATTTTCATTCAGGCAGAGGTTGGACCCCATGGCCTGGAGGCTCAATTTGGAGCCTCAATATGGCTGCCATATTTTTTTTTTAAATTGTATTTTATTTGCATAACATATGTGTGAGTAATTCTTCAACAATAACCCTTACATAGCTTTCCGTTACAAATTTTTCCCCCCAACTCCCCACCCCTCCCCTAGATGGCAGGATATCCACTACATGTTAATTATGTTAAAATATTGGCAAATCGAATATATGTATACATATTTCCAAACTTATCATTGGTGTGCAAGAAAAATCTTATCTACACAAACGATATATCAGATAAAGGAAACACAATGTAAGCAAACATCAATCAAGGAGTATGAGAATGTTATGTTGTGGTCCACATTTCGCATCCCTCTCTCTGGGTGTATATGGCTTTCTTCAGTGAACAATTGGAGGTGGTTTGAAACATTTCATTGTTGAAGAGAGCCATGTCCATCAGAATTGGTCGTCATATAGTACTGTTGTTGCCGTGTATAATGATCTCCTGGTTCTGCTCATTTCACTCAGCATCAGTTCATGTAAGTCTCTCCAGGCCTCTCTGAAATCATCTTGCTGGTCATTTCTTACAGAACAATAATATTCCATAATATTCATATACCATAATTTATTCAATGGCTGCCATATTTTGAAGTAATTAATTGCATGTGGTTTCCTCCATTAGAATGCAAGCTCTCTGAGGGCAGGGCTTGTCTTCTGCCTTTTTGGGGGGAAGATGGGGCAATTGGGGTTAAGTAACTTGCCCAGTGTCACACAGCTAGTGTCTGAGACTGGTTTTGAAATCAGGTTCTCTTGACTCCAGGGTGGGTGCTCTATCCACTGCACTATCCAGCTGCCCCCTTTGCCCTTCTTTGTGTCCACAGCCCTTAGCACAGTGCCTGACAGTTACCACTAGTGCTTAATAAATGACTTAACTGACTCCCAACTCTGAAATTCTGTATACTTATATCCATTTATTGAACACCTACTATGTGCCAGAAACTAGCAATGTAAAGGCCAAAGGGAAATGATCCTTGGTCTTGAGAAGCTTCCGTTTTACCAGGACGCCTTCCAGACCCAGTAGAACAGAAGCTTCCTGAGGACAGGTTCTGGTTTTTGTTGATGAGTGACCTCATTTCAGACTTTGAAATCATTTTTATTGAGACAAAACCCTGGTCTTTGGACCCCTTAGCAGCCGGTAAAAGTCTAGAGGACCCTTCTCAAAATGCAAAAGGGTCCCAATGAACATCAGTCCTACTGATAGTTATCAAAATAGTAAAAATTAACACAAACAAAACACAAAAAACAAAGCCCATGGACCTTAAATTAAGACCCTCTGCTTCAGAATGAGACAGAACATCAGAGAGTCTCTTAGAGACAGCTGGCTTAGAGATGGGCAGAACGCTGGGCCTGAAAGTCAGGAAAAGCTGGGTTCAAATGGAGTCCCACACACTGACTAGCTGGGTGATCCTGGGCAAGTCACTTAACCAGTCTGCCTCAAATGAGAATAATAATACCACCTACCTCCAGGTGTGTTGTAGAAACTAAATAATTGTAAAGCTCTTAGCACAGTGGCACAGAGTATCTACTACATAAATATTAACTGCTGTTATTATATTATATAATATCATCATATTATATAACATGGAATAATGTATTATATCATATTATATAATGTATAATATATTACCATATCACACATCATACATAATATATTATTGTATCATATAATATGCAATCATATATTATATAATATACAATGTTATCACATCATATTATATAATATAATCTATAATATTATATATTACCACATCATATAATACATAATAACATTATATATTATTACTATTAAACATCAGAAGGATCCTGTACTGTGACATTTGGAGGAGGTGCCTATGATACCCCAAAAGCCCTTCAGACAAAAGCAGGCCTGGGGTTTCTAGGTAACTGAGGCACTGCCCAGCCCTGGCAGAGGGGACCGGGCAGGCAGCCTCACCTGCATTCTCTGCCTTCTTTTTATGACCCTTATATTAATCCTGTCCCAGGAGCAGGGTGGTGCAATGGAAAGTGCATACTGGGCCAGATCTAAACAAGCGAGCCCTGAGTCTGAATCCTAAGCTTTCCCAGTCCAACACTCAATCCACTTCCATGAGAGTGGCAGGTGTAAACACTCTCAAGAGCCCACGGTGGCCCCATGGATGAAGGAGGGCCTGCCACCCAGTGAGATTTGCCTCCTCGGCGGTCCCAGGGAGCCAGTCACAGCTGGAAGGAACCTCAGAGACCACCTAACCCAACAAACAGACTATCCCTCATTTTCCAGATGAGAAAACAATCCCTCCCTCCTCCTTTTTCTTATTTAAATCTCCACCCCCAGCCCGATCGGCAGCTAAGTCCCCATCCTGATTCCCATTTCCAAGGCGGTTCATGACCATCCAGGCGATAGACAAATAGTTAGGACCTCCGATAGACTCATTTTGCTGATGGGGCTGCAGAGGCGAAGGATGTGCCCAGTATCCCGTGGCCTCTTGGGCCTCCAGACAAGGGAGGTAGCATTCCCAGCAGCTGGCCAGCCTGCCTGGATTCCAGGGGCATGATGAATCTGAGACAAACAGCCTCATTCCTGAACCTGGCTGACATCACGGGCCCAGCCTGGCCCGGCCAGTCCGTGCATGACTCATGGCCAGGGAAGCCAGCTCCCGGGAGGGTGAGGATCCAGCTCCCGTCCCCTAGCACACCGGAGGCAGAGAGGTGGCCTGACAGAGTGCTGGGTCCGGAGTCAGGGGTTCAAATTCAGCTGGGCGACTCAACTGTAAAATGGCAATAACAACAGTACCTGCCTACCAGTGCTGTGAGGATCCAGTGAGGTGATATTTGTAAATCACTTTGTAAACCTTAAAGCGCCATAAAAATGCTAGCTGTTATTATTATCAGGATTCTGGGGATCCCGAGAGCATCCAAACTCTCAACAAGAATTCAACGCCTTCCCATGAAAGGAGCCACTCAGTTAGACTGTAAGCTTCTTGAGGGCAGGGGCTGGTTGTTTTGTTTTTATTTTTGCTCCTTTTCGTATCCCCAGCACTATGTCTGGTACATAGTAGGTGTTTAATAAATGTTTGCTGATGTGATCTGATCAGGTGGATTTCTCATAAACAATCAGATTTAAAAGGGACCTCAGCGGTCCAACCCACACCTGACCAAGAATCCTTTCTATAACGCTCCAACTAGCGATCGTCCAGCCTCTCTACCTGAAGACCTCCCCCAAAGACAGTAAGGACATCCCCCTCTCCCGCTCAAGGCAATCTATCCCACTTCTGAACAGCTCTCTTTCACCCAGGCAAAATATACCTCTCTGCAACTCCCCTCTCCCAACCCCAGAACAATGTCTGATACACAGTTGGTGCTTAATAAATGCTTGCTGACTTGACACTATTCCTAGCTTGGTCCCTTTGGATGAAGGCTAATCCTTCTCCCCCTTGACATGCCCCAGAGCTTTCTGAAGGAACTCAGCACTGCTCTGTCCAGCTCTGAGGCTGACCAGCTGGGAGTTTCTGTCCTGCAGGGGCTGAAACCAGACCCGAGTCTCTCTCCATTAGCCCACAGTTAGCAGCTGGGGTCGGCAGGTCAAGCCCTAGGGCCAGGTAGCATTGCCAGACCTGGAGTGATGATTCCACAAGGACCACCTGGCATTTCTGCCAAGGAAGTCACATCCTGTCTTCCCCCCACACCCACCAACGGGGCTTTCCCTCCTTGTGTAGTTATCTCTATGGGCTGCTACCAGCCCAGGGGAAATCCCTTATGGGGAGTTCTATTTCCTGGGGAGGTTCTACCCAGGCCTTCTAGTATGGTGAGTGATAGTCAGCATGGGACAGGTCCCATTCCTGACAGGAAGAAGGGTACAGCTGGCTCCCAGTGCTGAGAGAGCATCCATCAATGTACACACAATATGCAAGAAATCTTTCCTTGGACACACTTGGAGCTGACATCAGGGCAGGGGTGAATTTCATCCCTTCTCTCCTTCCCCGAGGTCAGCCCTGGTTCTCCAAGACATCTGGGTAGGGCCTGGGACATCTTGGCCATCTATTATCAGCTCTGATCTCCAAGATACTTATGTAGGGCCTGGGGCATCTTGGCCATCCATTATCAGCCCTGGTTCTCCAAGATATTTGTGTAGGACATGGGACATCTTGGCTACCCATTGTCCATGATTTGAGGATCACAGAAGTAGGCCTGGAAAAGACTTCAGCAGAAGGGGAAATTGAGGCCCCGTGATTTCCCCAAGATAATATTTGAACCAGGTCCTGGTTTCAAAACTAGAATTCTTTCCTCTGAACTCATCTAATGATGGCTGCTCTTTTCCTCCTCGATTTACCTTTTACTATATTTAATTCCATACATCTTTTATCCCCATCTCTGAAGTGGAAGATAAGTTCTTTGAGGGAAGGGGATGCTCTGTATCCTGGGGGCCCCCTTTTACTCTCCACTAAGAGTTCTGAACCTGGGACCTGTGAGAGATTTCAGAATGGGAAAAACCCAACATCTCAATCTTTATTAAACTCTAGCTGAACTATAGCATTTCCTTCAGTTACTAATGATTGTGAAAGGGCAGATTGCATTAGACAGATTAGGATCCTGTGGAATAGGCATTTAACAAATGTTTGGGGAGGCTCCCGCCCATAGGTAGTTATAATAATAATAGCTAATGAATATACAGAGGTTAAGGGTACCATAGTGCACCGAGCACTGGGCCTGGAGTCAGGTAAGACATCTTCCTGAGTTCAAATCCAGCCTCAAATACTTACTACCTGTGTGACCCTGTATACCTCAGTTTATTCATCTGTAAAATGAGGTGGCAAAAGAGATGGAAAACCACTCTAGTATTCTTGCCAAGACATTCCCAAATGGGGTCATGAAGAGTAGGACACGACTGAAAAATATAGAGGTTATCATTTTAGAGGAGTCTGCTGAGTGACCTTGAGAGAAGTCTTCAAGCTAACTCTTCTCTTATTTTTCTCCTCTCTCTCTCTCCTTTCTTTCTCTCCCCTCCTCTCTCTCTACTTTTTTCATCCTCTCTCTTCTCTTTTTTCTTTTCTCTTTTCTTTCTCTCCTCTCCCTTCTTCTCTCTCTCTCTCTCTCTTTTTTTTTTTGGTTTTTGCTGAGGCAATTGAAGTTAAGTGACTTGCCCAGGGTCACACATCTGGAAAGTGTTAAGTGTCTAAGGACAGATTTGAACTCAGGTCCTCCTGACTTCAGGGCTGGTGCTCTATCCACTTCACCACCTAACTGCCCCTCTGTGCTAAGTTCTTTACGATTTCTATCTCATTTGATCCTTACAGCAACCATGAGAGGTGTAAAATTCCCATTTTACAGCTGAGGAAACTGAGGCAAATAGAATTTAAATGATCAGGGTCACAGAACTGTGTCTCAGGCAGAATTTGAATTCGGGTCTTCCTGACTCTAGGCCACTGCACCCTCTGGCTGCCCATAATATCCTTAGTGGAGATCAGTATAACAGACGATTTTGCTTAACTTTAAAAAAAATAAATATGAGAGGGGAGGAGGGAGGAGGGAGATTGGCAAATAACTGCAGTTCACGTGGAGCACACTGCTCCTCTTCGGGGCTGGCTGGCTGCCTTCCTTCCTCTCTCCCATTGTTTCCTAAGCCCTTCAGCTAGAGCACCCATAAATGTTAGTTAATCTTTGACCAGATTTCTGCTCCAGTGACCGTCAGAGTGCAAGTGTCATTGGCAGGGCATGTCAGCCCCGTGAACCACCAGGGCCTGTCCCTGACATTCCAGGGGAAGGAGATAACAATAACCATAATCACTTGTAGATGCATAATTAGTGTTTGTGGTTATAAAGTGATTGCAAACTGGGGAAGTGAGCAGGGAAAGAAGGACCCTCATTTTACAACTGAGAAAACTGAGGCAGGAAGGGAGGGAGAGACACTGATAGCCAGAGACAGAGAGAAAGGAGACATAAGCGGAGAGAGGGGGAGAGAGAAAGAGAGAGAAAGAGAGAGGGAGGAAAGGGAGAGGGGATAGAAAAAGAGGAGAGAAGAGAAACCTGAAAAAAGAGATGAGAGAGAATAGAGGAGAGAAAGAAAAGAGAGAAGAAAAAAGGAGAAAAGAGAGGAGAGAAAGAAAAGAGAGAGGAAAAGAGAGAAAGAAAAGAGAAGAAAAAAGAAAAGAGGAGAGAAGAAAAAAGATAAGAGGAAAGAAAGAAGAGGGAAAAAAGAAGAGAAAGGAGAGAAAGAAAAGAGAGAAGAAAAGAGAGGAGAGGGGCAGCTATGTGGCGCAGTGAATAGAGCACCAGCCCTGAAGTCAGGAGGACCTGAGTTAAAATTTCATCTCAGACACTTAACACGTCCTAGCTGTGTGACCCTGGGCAAGTCGCTTAACCCCAACTGCCTCAGCAAAAACCAAAAAAAAAAAAAAAGAGAGAGAGAGAGAAGAAGGGAGAGGAGAGAAAGAAAAGAGAAAAGAAAAAAGAGAAGAGAGAGAGAGAGGATGAAAAAAGGAGAGAGAGAGGAGGGGAGAGAAAGAAAGGAGAGAGAGAGAGGAGAAAAATAAGAGAAGAGTTAGCTTGAAGACTTCTCTCAAGGTCACTCAGCAGACTCCTCCCCAGGCTGGGCTGGAGTAGGTGATATTGAGGCAAGCTCCTCCCCATTTCTAGGCCATATGATTTATCAGGGTGCTGGAGGAGATTTGAAGTCAGGACCTTGGTGGGTCCAAAGCACAACTCCACTGTTTCTTCCCTGTGCAGATTTAGGACCCGTGGTTTCTGAAGGGCTTTAGTCTAATCCCCTCATTCCATGGATGAGAAAACTTACCCAAGGAGGTGAAGACATTTGCCCAAATCTGTCCCCAAGCAAAGTGGCCTCTGGAGATCTGAATCTGCTTGTGTGACTCCATATCATTCTCATCCCTCTCTGAGTCTCAGTTTCCTCATCTGTAAAATTAGGGACTAACCTAGATGACATCCAAGGTTCGCATCCTTCTCTTAATTTTTGAACCCTTTTTCTCAGGTGGCTAGAAAGAGAGCCAGTATTTAAGCTAAAACCCAGTGACTCCTAGTGTGATGTTCTGAACCTTACACTACTCCTGGCATACAGCAAGAGCTTAATAAATGTGTGTTTCTAGACTACAGAATACCATAACCAAGGGAATTTGCTAACACTCCTAACTATAGGATTCTCTGAACAACCAGATGGTTCCAAAGCAGCTGCAATAGTAACAAAAATCAGTGCACCTCCCAGTCCCCAACCATGTCCCACCATAGACCCACCAGCCTAATTTACCTGGATCTGATGCACTTCCTAAGGACTGTACTGCATAAAGCCGCCCCTGGGATTCTGCCCCTGAGCCATAGCCCTTTACCAGTACATACTTGTGCAGGACATGTACATCTCCCACCTCCATGCCTTTGCGTGGGCTGTCCCCCCTGCAGGAATGCCTTCCCTCCATACCTCTACCATTTAGAATCCTTCAAAATCCTTTAACTTCCTTCACTGAAAGGACGTGGCCTCAGTCAAACTGAGACCTGCTAAAGCCCTCAGCTAAAAAGGTCAAGGTCTCCCACTGCATCCAGAGCCACCTGATCTAGATCTGGCTCTGGAGGAGAAAGTAAGGCCGGTGACTTTGCACAGCCCTCCCTCCCTTATACCCCCTTCCTGATGCCATGATCCAGAGTGAAGGATAACAACCTCCTTCCAAACACCATTCAGGTGACCTACCCCCACCGTGAGAGCCTACTTCCTTTGGAAATTACTTTGCACCTGCTTTCCATTTTATCATCTGCATCCATGTGCTTTTTCCCCTGACAGAATATATGTTGCTGTGTGTGAATCTTACTCTCATCAGATTAGAATACATGTTCCTTGAAGAGAGAGACTGTCTTTAGCAGAGGGCCTAGGCCAGAGTTAGCCAGAGTAAGTGAAGACCCTTCATCAGGGCTGGGATCAGAAATAGAAACTGAGTCTGCAGTGTCTGGAGGTTCCAAACCAGGGAGAGGGAGAAACGCCATCACCTCCCCCATCTCAGTGTGAGCTCCTCGGTGACAGGGCCCAAGCCGCTGGCTTCCAGTAGGCCTTTTCTCTTCTCAGGTGCCCGCTGTCACCAAGGGGACTGGCAAGGACACAGGGCAAGAACTCACCTGATATTATATACACACAGATAAACCCACCCCAGATAAATACACACACACACCAGCTCCCTGCTCCACGCCCAGACTGCAACCTTGATAAGGCCCAGCAGTGGGGAGAGAGGGACGTGGCTTCCCGGCACCCGCCACCATCTCCCTGCCCCCCCCCCAGCTTAGGACTGACCCCAAAGCTTCCTATTTCTGCAGCTTATCAGCATCTGAGACGGGCACATTGAAAAGGCTGCCCTAGCCAGAAACCCTACACCACAGCATCCCCCCTCCTCCCAGCCCAACGTGGGCCCAAAAAGAGAGAAAGGGAGGCTGGCGAGCAGCTGAGTAGCTAATAATAATAACCCTTGAAATAGCACTTAAGGGTTTACTAAGCCCTTGGGTTCTCAGGAAACCAAGATGGTTACCTGAAAACACCCTGCCAGGAGCCAGAAGGAAAGGGGCCACTACAAAGGATTAGACAAAACCTTCTGGAAGGAAGGGAAAGAGTGTACTGTGTCAGTCAGTCACTGTGTGTGTGTGTATGTAGCTAGATGGATGGGCAGAGGGGTAGGTGGACAGGGATGGGTAGATGGAAAGACACGAATGGATGAATGGTCCACAACAGGGACAGGTAGATAGAGCAAGATATATATAGACAGATGGATAGATGGATGGACAGACAAATGCTCTATTGATTGATTTATGTGTGTGTGTGTATATATATATATATATATATATTCCGTTTCCAGGCTTCTTCCCAGCAATTCAATCTGGAAAGGAGTTCATTTGATATTCCTGGGAGCAATCCCATTAAATATTAACCACTTACAGCCCCTCACCCATCCATCTTGGAAAGTTTAAAATGGAAGGACAGACTCCACTGCCAGCCAAGACGTCACTGAGGAAGGGGGACTCTTGCTCAGCTCTTCGGGGGACAGAGGGCTTGGAAACTTGTTCAGCAGGCGGAGAAAAATGATATGCAAGCAACTGTCTCAGCCCTTCAGTTCCCAAGAGAGGCCCAACTGGGGGAGTTGGGGGGGGGGGGAAACCCCAACCCAATCCACCCCTCTGGCTCCTTGTCCCCAGACTGGCCGTCTAGGGTGATCTTATTTCATGGATCTTCCTCCCTCTCCCTACCCCAATTCCATTTGACGGCGACGTCAATGCTTTAAGATATTGTTAGAATAAGATCGAGGTGACTGGGCTTAAATTCCATCTCCTTAACTTGGCAACTGAACCCTTTTATTCGTGGCAGAGCAGAAAGAGTCCTAGACCTGGAAGCAGGACAATCCCGAGCTGTGTGATGCTGCCCAAGTCACTTGGGCTTCTTAAGCCTCAGTTTCCTAATCTGTAAAAATGAGGATAATAGCTTTCGTACCCATCTCACAAGGAGGCTAACACTAGAAGACCCACATTAGATTAATTAGTTAAATCCAATTAGAAAGGCCACAGATCAATGGATCTTTCTGGACAGATGAGTAATTAATTCTGTGAGGGGAGGCAGGAAGGGACTGGGAATACCTGGTGGACATTTCCTGGACTTGACCAGGACTCCAAATTAAGAGCCCACCCAGATCTACAAAGCCAACTTACTTCAGAGGCAGGACTGGAACCCCAATCTTAGTAAGTGCTTAATAAATGCCTGCTGATTGATTGGTTCCTGACTCCAAGCTGGCTCTGTATCCACTATACTATGCACATTATTATTATTTATTAATCTTCAAAAGGTACTGCATGAATCTTACTGAAGAATGGGGGAATGAAAATAGTCTCTGACCTGTCTGAGACAATTAAAGGCTTTCTCTGCTTCTTCCAAACATTGAGTCCCACCCCTTTAAAAAAAAAAAAAGGAAATGGAAATATAATGTGAGATAAGCCACATACCCAGATAAATAATATATAAACTGGTAGCCTCTGATACTGACACTGACTAGCTTTGTGATTTGGGGCAAGTCCTTCCTGAGCAATACCCCAAGACTTAGTTGGGTTATTCTGGGGAGTCTTGCCTTTCTTTGCCTCAGAACCCCACACACAGTTGACTTGACCTATTAAATTAGACTAATTGCTTTCAAAGCTTGGCTCAAGCCTCCTTTTTTTTCTATGAGGCCTTTCCTGATTTCCCACCCCAGAAGTTTGTGCCTCCTTACAAAAATAAAAAAACAACAACAAAAAAAACCTGATATTGTATTTATGTATTGATATGTAGTGATATTGTGTAATTATGTGTTTATCCATGTTGTCTCTCCTAATAGAAAGCAAACGTTTAGAGGGTAGTTGCTTTTATTTTCCTCTGTCCTTTGGGCATCTTGCACATAGTAGGTATTTTATAAATGCCTGTGAATTGATAGATTCAAGGCCAGTTGATAATGGGCTTATTGAAATCACAGGTCCTCGACCTAAGGGCACAAAATCCTGAGGGAACCTATCGTAAGAGCTGACATCTCTCATGGGTTTTTAGGTTGGCAGAGATTTTCCTGAGCATGATCTCCCTGGGGCCTCACAAAAATACTGGGTGGGACCCAAAGGCACACCAAGGGTCATTAGCTCTATCGAGAACCTTAGCCATCACACACCAAGAGGCCTGGAAACCACCTGGGTCCAGAATCTGCTGCCAGATTCACCTTTGATCCATTGCCTCAATAACAACTGACATTCAGTAGGTGTTTAAACACTGGCAAAGCATTTGACACAGGCAGAGAGCCTGTAAATGCAAAGCACTTCTCTTCGAGTTTGATCCTCCCAACTATCCTTCTGTGACTCAGACTGTTATTTCCTCTGTTTTACAGATGGGGAAACTGAGACCCAGAGGCAAAATGACTTGTAATAACCCTACTTAAAAGAGTCAGAGGTGTTTATCCACTCTGTATATGTAATATACCTACTTACTACATGTTACCCTTCAGAGACTATTTAGGGGGTGTTCCTTGCATCATCAGCACCTATTCACAGTCCTAGACATATTGAGTAATCGTTTAACCAATGTTTGTTGATTGACTGATTGATTCTTTGCAGGAGTGGGGCTAAGGGTGTAGAATACTGAAGAGGTTTCATTGAACTTTTTTTCTCCCTCCTTGTTATATGGAAGGGGAAAAGATCTATTTGGATGAAGGTGCTGTCGACTGAAAAAAGAATGAAGTCTGACATATGGAGGTATATCCCTATGATCCCTGCTACTGGGGGAGGTTGAGGCCAGAGGATCCTTTGAGTTTGGGAGTTCTCAGCTACATCAGGACATCAGATGTCCACATTGAATCTTGCACCGACAGGGTGACCTTTGGAAACAGAGGGCCAAAAGATCAAGTAACTCAGGTTAGAAAAATGGAACAGGTTAAAGCTTCTGAGCCAATTAATATAGGAGCAGCTCATGATCGAATTTCCAGCCCAAATAAGACAGAAAGACCCAATCTTAATCACCTGATTAATCGAAAGGGTCAAAAGTAGGATTTGGACAGAGAACAACGTCCTGATTCCAAGTCCAGGGCTCTGTCCACCAGGCCACACTGTCCCTCCCAGAGATGGGAAGTCCTATGGAACATCCTTGCCTAATTTACATTCTGTCCAAACAATAAACATTTCTGTCAGTGCCGACTATGCGCTGAGCCCCGTAATTCACCACTCTGGTACCTCTAAAAGGGTCAGAATTTTAAAACCACATTCAGTTTTTATGAATTGGACGGCAGGGCTAAGAGCAAGCAGGGTACTACTGTAGGGCAATGATGGTAATCACGGTGATAAATTAATAATCTGCAGAGCCATTTCTGGGCAGATGATTCTCACTGCTCATCAGGTTGGGGTCTGCTGGCGTCACAAGGCTTACTGTTAATCACAGGAGGCTGGGGAGGGGAGGTTGGGGGGCCCTGCACCTTTTTATTTCAAAGTGAAAATGGGGGGGGTTACAGGCTACTTGTAGGGACTTGATTCTAAGAGGCAAAAGAAGTCAGAAGGCTGGCTCTCTGCAAACATGGAAGTCTGGAAAGCAAAACCTACTGATGGGCAGTCTTAATAGTCCACAGGTGACTGTGGCACAAGGGACATTACAACCTCAATTAAGTAGAGTTGTTTAGTCCAACTCTTTGTGACCCCATTTAGGGTTTTCTTGGCAAAGACACTGGATCAGTTTGCCATTTCCTTCTCCAGCTCATTTTACGGATAAGGAAACTGAGGTAATTTGCCCAGTCACCTAGCAAGGAAGTCGAGGCCAGATGTCTTCCTGACTCCAGTTCTGATAAGAAGGGACAGTAAGTAGCCTTAATGGGTGACCAGTTCTCAACTGACTCAGTTAGGTAAAGACAAATTCAAACCCATTAAGAACTTATTCTGTGCCAGGCTAGACAATTGAGACACAAAAGCAGAAACCACAGTCTGTTCTTTAGATGTTTACATTCTACTTTGGGGGGTTTTGAAGGGGCCAGAATGGGACATGTGAACAAAGGGCAGGCCGTGAAATGAGGTCATGTTTGTAGACACTAACTTAGCATGGTGCCCTTCACATAGTAGGTATTGAATAACAACTGCTTGGTCCCTTTCCCTCCCTTCTGGAGTCAGAGGCCTTGGGTTCAAATCCCACCAATTTTGCTGACCACCCAGGTGACTTCACTTAATCTCTCTGGAACTCAGTTTCCTCACTGGTACAATGGAAAGGTCAGATCAGGTGGCTTTTGAGGTCCCTTCCCTGCTCTAGAGAAATAAAATGTCTCCACAGGCTCACAGGATGAAAGATAGAGGAATCTTAGAGATCACCCAGTTCCACGTCACATATAATGAAATTAAGATCCAAAGGAAGGAAGATCAAGGTCACAAAATATGTACAATGTAAAAATAAAGTAATTTTTTTCAGGAAGTGGGGGGAGGGAGACAGGAAGAGGCCAAAGTCTCTTCTCTGGCACTGAGGCTCCAGGAGAGCTGGGTGAATTCAAAGTTTCAAGGGATGGGCATTCCAGGAGTGGAGGGGCACATGGTGCCCTGAGCCCCAATGGCACCATTGCTTTCCAAGGATGTCAAATGAAAAGGACAAGACAATGACGCTGAGGTCTCAGGCTCTAAATCTGGCTTTGGTAGCTGCTGGGCTTTCTCTAGATATTAATTTCCTTCTCTATAAAATGAGGGGAGTTAGAGAAGAAGTGACACCTGAGGTCCCTTCCAGCTCTGGTTCCATCATCCTTGTACTTTCTCTCCCACCCCATCACCTACAAATGTCGATTGAGAGAACATAGGATCTCCTCGAGGACAGGGATGCATTCACTTTTGCTTATCACCAAAGCCAGGAAGACCAGAGTTCAAATCTTTCCTTTGACTCCCCTTAGTTGTGTGACCCTGCCTCACCTAGGAGACCCCAGACCAATGACATCACAGTCCCAGCCTAGTCCTCCTCAAGGGCCTGGAACACTGAATGAATATAAGGTATTTACTAAGCTTTTATTATATGCAAAACACTGTGTTAAGTCTTGGAAAAAATAAATTGAAAAGTCAGCCAATCCCTGCTCTCAAAAGACTCACATACTAATGGAGGAGACAGCATACATGGGGTGCTATACCTGGCACATAGTAGGACCTTAACAAGGGGGAGTTAATTGAATGATTCTGTATTCATGGGGCTTAGTACAATGCCTGACATTCAGTAGGAGCTTAATAAATGCTTGCTGCTTGACTGGTCCTAGTATTCATGATAAGACTCTCAGTAAAGGGTCCTCCAGGACTCAAAACTGGCTTCAGAACTCTGCAGGCCTATTGGGCTCTAGAACCCAATAAGGAGAGCTGGAGGAGCCTGCACGGGGCCGGAAGTGTTGTGAGAAGCAGATATTTAATAAGAGGGTGTGCACATGTTTGTATTTGGGCCAGAGCTCAGGCAAACAAGTCTGACCACATATATACAACTTTCCACCTTGGCGCTGACGAGATAATAGGTCTCTCTGGTAAACTGCAGTCCAGAGGAAAGGAAACGGAAGAGCTTCCACTAAGGAAATTTGGTCCTACCCTGAGAATCAAAGACTTGGGGATGGGAGGGGAAGGGGGAGGGAAAGATCGCTGTAGTTTCTTGTGATCCAGTCTTGAAAAGAGACTCCCAACTTCTCCTTCCTGAGACTGACATTGCCAACCCCCCAATACTGCAGCAAATGCGTCCGAGAAGGCATCGGAGGCAGTGTGGTACAGTAGATGGAGCAGTCAGGTAGAGACCTAGGATCCAAACCTGCCCCCATGCTTAACACAAACAAGTCCTCTTCTGAGCCCCAGCTGTCTCATCTGTAAAATGGGTTTAAGCATCCCTCTCTGTCCTACCTGCCTCCCAAGCAGAGCTAAAAGGGACCTAGAGAAGCATGGGGGTTCAGCAGCCCACAGCTGACTGAGAATCTCTACCGTTACATCCCTAACAAGTGGCCATCTAGCTTTTGCTGGAAGGCCTCCAATGAAGAAAAAACTGCTCCACCTCCCGAAGGCCACCCAGTCTACTTGGAGATACTTCTCATGGTTAGGAAGTTTTTCCTGACATCGAGTCTAAACGGGCAACTTCCACCCAATTCATGGCTCCTGGTCCTGCCCTCTGGGGCCCCAAAGGGAGTCCCGAGACACCCTCTTCCACAATACAACCTGTCACATCACTGTCAAAGGAGCTGGATCCTGCCCACTGCATGGTCTTGGCAAGCCCCTTCCCTTTTCTGGCTCTCAATCTCCTCACCTGGAAGGTAAAGAGCAGCTGAGGTCTGGAACCAGCTCTGTCTCTAATCCTAAATCCCATAACCTTGCTGTATCTCAGTTTCCTCCTCTGTAAAAATGGAAAGCTTGACCTAAATGAGATCTTTTCCGATCTAGGTCTGCAAGTCCAAGAGGCAGGAGGTCGGCTGAGGACAGTCAAATCAAACCATCCTGGATCCTCTAGACAGCCCAATGGCCCTTCCCAGGTACAGCTGGGGGAGGAAATCGCCTTGTTTGAGGGACTCAAATGAAACCACAGAGGCAAAGCCCTTTGCAAATTTTAAAGCACTATGTAAATGTCAACTACTCTTATAGAACAGATGAATCTGTGGTCCAGAAGGCCAGACTCTCCATGGGCTGAGCACCTGGGCTGGCTCCCCTTGGGAAGGGGCTGGGCAGGAGAGCCCTCCCTTCTGCTCCCAGCCGCTGCCAGGACCCTGGTCATATAACATGAGATGGCAGAACCCCAACTGGACTTCCATGTTTACTTAAGTCAAGGAAACCTTCTTTGGACATTTCTTACTCTGAAAGAGCTTTGGGCTAGGAGAGGCCCCAGGACATGAGGGAGGGGGGTGATTGGGTGACCCTCTCTATACCATCCCCCACCCTACCAGACCCCTCCTCCTTCAGTCTTAAGAGCCCTGGAAAGGGCAAGTTCTCCCACACAGCCCGAACTTGCAGACAGGTGTGCCCCCCCTCCATCCCAACGTCCCTTTGCCCTGACCCCAGCCTTTGTCTCACAAATACCCAGAGATAAACAGGAAGGCCCCTCAACAAAAAAGGGACCCCCAAACACTGAAATACCTGGAGAGTGCCTGGTATTTACATGTGAACACTGGCACTGAGATCCACACATGGGCACATACACACCACGAGCCGTTTGGACAGAACATTTACATATGGATACACACGCACCCTGAAAGGGATACACATAAGGGACACAAAGATACCAAGGTTCATGGGCCATCTATTTGGGGAAGCCCCGTACACAAACACACAGATGTGCAGACAGCTCTCTACACGTTCACACATGGCCGGCCATCCATGCCGAGAGCCCCGTGTCTGAGCGGGGACCCCAGAGATGCCCGGGCTGCTCCTATACATTAAGTGAAAGAAACGGACAGTGGAGGTTCCACACGCAAATCCGTACCCGTCCACATCGGCGCACACACACCCGTGGGAAACCACACGAAAGGCAAATGACATCCAGGCACATGGGCACCCCGGCTCGTGAATCCCCACGCGCTGAAAGGGAGGCAGGGGGGTGGGCAGTGCCAGAGCGGGGGCCTTTAGGCCAGGCTCTATTGGGTTCGGGCACTCCCCTCCCAGCTGCCAGCCCCCTCGGACGAGACCCTTCCCCGCCTCGGGCCTCAGTTTCCTGCTCTGTAAGATGAGTTGCCGGCCTAGCTGACCTCCCCGTCCCTTCCAGCGCCCGAGCCTCTGATGCCGGCCAAGCTCAAGGCGGGCGCACTCAGGCACGCAGGGACGCCGGGGCACCCCGGGCCTCACAATGGGGAGCCGGGCGGGGGGAGTTGGCTGGGAGCGCCCCTCTGGGCCCGGCCCCGCTGCGCAGCGC
>JAJPUD010007940.1:43105-68922 GCA_023553655.1 Myrmecobius fasciatus | reverse complement strand
TCTTCAGTTACTGTTTTTAGTTCCTTTTGCAATTGACCAATTACATTTTTTTGTTCATTGCATTCTTTTTCCATTTTTTCTATTTTATTTTGCAGTGATCTCATTTCGTTTCCCCATGTTTCTTCTAACTCTCTTTTAAGATTTTTTATGCAATCTTCAAAGAAAGCCTTGTGACATGGAGACCAATTTATGTCTCTCTTTGGGGCTTTTTCTGGAGTTGCTTTACCTTTAGGGGCCTCAGGATTTGAGGTCTGTTCTTCCCTCTCTCCATAAAAGTTGTCTATGGTGAGAGCTCTTTTTGGTTTTTTATTCATTTTTTTTAAAGGTATGAGGTCTGTTTAGGGCAAAGGTGGGACAGCTGCTTTAATTTGCCCTGGGGCAGTTCTGCTGATTGAGTTATTTCAGGAACTGGGCAGTTCTGCTGATTGAATTATGTCAGGGGCTGGGCAGCTCCCCTGATTGAATTATTTCTGGTGCTTATCAGACCTGTTGTTTGATTGATTGCCTTAAGGTGCTGTGTAATGGCAGCTAGGTCCGATGCTCATCAGGGGTTCAGTGGTTCACAATCTATCCCCCTCAAAAGCAGACCCTTCAAACCACCTGCCCACAATCAGGACAAATTGTTTCAAGAGGCTTGCAGAAGACTCCCAGGTGTGTGAAAAGCACAACGCTCCCACTCCTGTTCTGACTCCTGTTCCAGCTCCCTGCTCCAGCTCCCTGCCCCGGTCTCCCTGTGCTGCAGTCTGGGTTCAGTAGGCCACCCCCTGCCCCATTAAAACAGACCTGTTTTGAGGTTCTTCCAGAGTATCTTCTTCTAGAATCGTGTTGTTCTCCAGATATTGTGGATATTTTTGCTTCAGAATCAGTCTAGAGGCTTCATATTTTGTTGGTTTGAGGGGAGGTTAGAGGAGGTTACAGAGAATCCTGTCTGATCTCCGCCACTATGGCTCCACCCCCGGAAGGAAGAACTACAACTAGAAATTTCAAATTTTGACTTCTCCTGGGCATTAAATGATGCCTCATTGCCTCGAAATACACAAAAGCTTGTCAATAATCATAACAGAGATAAGTCTTATGGAATAAGCAAGTCAGCAAAGCTAAATCTCTATGAATATTCATTTTTAATGCTGTGAGGCAAATTAATGCAATTTATTTCCACGGATCAACTTCTTGTTGAAATGATGATGACAGATCACTCTGAAAGAAAGAAGAAAAAAAAATCTGCCTCAAGTCAGATGGCAAATTCTGTGACTATTCATGTCCAATAATCTTGATACATATACTTCTCATGCAGAAAAATGTGGGGCTTGGGAGGGGGAATTGTTATTTTGTTTCTGCATTAATGAGGAAGCTAATGATACAAAGTGGAAAATTCCAGGATGCGTCATCTCCAATATTCATAGTAAGTAACTAATTGAAAACACATTTTCTTGCTTACTTGGAACTTCACTCAGGACATCCAGGTATTCCAAGACATAAAATATCTTTAATTTCATTACTAAAGTTTCTCCTTCTACTGATGCCAATGTTATCCTTTTTACTTCTTAGTAGAAAATCTTTGATATTCCATTACTAAAAAAAATAATAATAATTCCATCACCTTGTGGCCAAACTAGAAATGAATCTTTCTGAATTTACCTGTGCAGGTTCTTGTGTGATATCATATCAATTAGTTTAAACTCAAAACCTTTACAACTTGATAAGACTTGGCAAAGCTTTACCATATTAGCAGAGCATTCAGAAATGTGGAAAGTCAATGCCTTAAGCATCAAAAGAGAATGTGATCAGAGACAAGAATACCGTTCTAAGATAAATTTAGAGATATAATATAAATTCCTTGGAGGAAGGCATTTTTTTGTTTTTGTTTTTGTATCTTAATTTAATGCCTATCACAGTGACTAGCATATAATAAAGTGCTTAACAAATGGTTGTAGAATGATGAAGCAAATGATTTTGAAGAATATTGTGACTGTAAACATGCAATCTAAAAAATTAAGGCACTCATGTTTCAGGGATTTGTTTTTGCTATTATTTTGTTCTTTTTCAAGACCTGTTAACCAGTGAATGTTCCTCCACCAAGGGACAGATTGCTTTCAAAGGAATAGATTGTTCTGCAACTTACAGGAATTTGCTCAAGAGTCATGTAGTCAGTATTTGACCGAAATAGGACTCGAACTCAGTTCTCCCTGTCTTGAAGGCCAGGTGTCTAACCAATATGCCTTCTCCAGGAAAGTGTCAAAGAGAATCTACTTATTTTCTACATTTTTCATGGTGAATTCATTCCATGAAGAGTTCAATTTTTAAAATTCAACACAGAATTACTAAGAATCTATTTGAAGTCTTCAAGAAATATGTTATTATTGTTTTCAGGAAGTAAGTAGCATTGCCAGTTCTTTATCTTTCTCCAAAAATTTTTATTTAATTTTAATTTTGTTTTCCCATTTAAAATTCCAAACCAGATTTTTCCCTAGTCATATTCCAACTGAAACACAAGTATGGATTAAATAATAATAATAATAACCTCTTTATTTCTTAAAATTGATTCTCAAACTCAAATCACCACTCCTTACCCTCTCTCCAGAAAGGAAATATACACACACACACACACACACACACACACACACACACACACACAAATAATATAGCATTGCAATGTTCATAACATTCATTCTTTGGACTATTTTTCAACCCATGAAATATGTTCTGTTTCTCCTTTATGGTCCTTTCAACACAAGAAATATTGGCAATTCTCCTCTCAGTCCCTCAAGAGAGTCATCTGGATTGTAACCACACCACCAATCTGATTAAACCACTTGTAAAGAAATAGAGACTCATTTGGTTACTTGAAACTTTGAAAGCAATCCTAAGCTGCCCTTGAAGGAATATTTTTGTGTGTTTCTCAACCAGATTTATAAGTTCTTATAATGGCTTAAAAGTAACTGGTTTAAAATTTATGTTTTTGTTAAGCTAAAAGGCACTTGCTTATCTCTGACCTTTGAAGTGGTTATAAAATTGGAAAGGTTTTATAAGATGAGACATATTGAAGGGAAAAAATAGTTAACAACCATTCCCTATACCCACTTAGTTAAAGACTAGCAATTTCAGTTATATGTTCATGTGGTCATTTATCTGGACAATTCACAATTCAGATTGGCATTCAAATTCTTCCGAAATCTGGCTCCCATCAATTTTTCCAGACATTTCAAACACTTCTCTTCTCACATTTTATGTTTAAACAAACTAGACTACTCACTAGCTGTCCTCTGAATTTGACATTTTATCTCTGATTTCTGTAACTTCAAAGAGACTTCCATACCTGGAATGTAACTTTTAAAATCTCTGCCATTCCTGATACCCCTAGCTCACTGCACCCTTAGTATCTCAGTAATTTTTTTCATAGCACCTCTAGGTCAAAAGAAATACCTAAACTCCCAGAGCCGAAAGATGAAATGTGACTTTAATAGAATTATTATGTGTCAGAGATAAGACTAAATTAAAACTTAATAGTTCCATTTATTAAGCAATTAGGTCCAAACAACTTAGTAAGTATTTATATCCAATTATCTATTAACCTATAAAATACACATAAGCGAAAGAAAAGAAGTATATTCTTATTTCATTCCTAAATAACAACAGTTATTTACTAATCAAGGTATATGTTTGTCAGGCCCTGCACAGCTTCTCTAACCTTAGAATCAGATTGGATACTTCAATCCTCCTTTCCTGTTCCACAATAATTTTCCAGCAATGTTTTCTTTTTATCACAGCAACTACCAAAAAAACAACTTTGTAAAAATAGGATGATGCAAATGGAACTAAAGTTTACTGATTTTATGACTTAACTTTCCCTGAAAATTTTTAAATCTCCTACCATGCTCCTGTAAACCTATTATGGTAAATCACAGAGTAGTTATTAGGTTTCTATCCCCTTTTATATTATCTTAAAGTTATTTCTCTGTGAACATGGTATAATCTCCAAGTAGAATTTAATGTCTTTCAGGGAAGGGACTTTTGTCTTCATATTTGTTTCCTTAACACACAGCAAACTGACTTCTATCTATCAAACGTGAAAAAATAACTATTTATTGAATTGAATTGAATTTATGTGTAGCCAGGTAGGGCTTTAGCTGAGTGCTGAGTATAAAGAGTATATAATTAATTACTTGAACATACTTGAACAACTTCTGTCTCTCTCTGCTTCTGACTCATTTACCTTTCAAGAATCTCTCTAGGTTCATTAAATAATCTAAGTTATGAATAGTCTCAGAAATTAAGAAAATTGTAAAATTTTCAGGTTTACTTTTTGCCTTCACCTGAGCTTGAGCTAAAAAAAATATCATTTTCTTTTGAGGTGGGTTCCCACTTTTAATCTTGAGGTCTATACTTCTTGACTTTGACTAAAATCATTATTAGTAGCCACATACTTTAATATTTGAAAAAATTTTTGTGTCAATTTCAAATGCTATAGAAAATTTTTAAGACATTAAAATAAAGCCTAGCAGAATGAAAGATGATTAGCTGTGAGAATATCTCCTTCCACTCTGATCTCTCCTCCCTAGTTGGAGGACAAACAGGAAATGAACTTCTATGAAAACATAATAGGAATAAAAATTTGTGCATTGATCTGCAGCCATCTCATCACTTTGGTCTTTCCTCTCTAAATGTATTTTAAATATTTCAAACTATTTTAATACCCTTTTTTAAATTTTGAATTCCAAATTCTCTCCCTCTCTTCTTCCCATCTTCTTTGCTTGAGAAGGCAAACAATTTGATTTAAGCTGTTTGTGTGCAATTAGGCAAGACAAATTTCTATATTAGTCATGTTGTAAAAGAAAGACAGCATGGGAGGGGAAAGAAATTGTAAAAAAAAAAGTATGCTTCAATCTGCATTCTTATTTCATCAGTTCTTTCTCTGGAGTTCTTTGGAGTGGTCTTTGTTCCTTGTATTGCTGAGAATAGTTAAGTACTATGTCTGATGTTGCCCTGGTTTTGCTCAATTCATTTTGTATTAATTCTTATTTTTTCTGAAGATATCCTACTCATGGTTTCTTATAGCACAATAATATTCCATCACAAACATATATCACAACTTGTTCAGTCATTCTCCCAATTGATGGACATTCCTTCAATTTCCAATTCTTTGCCACCACAAAAAAAGCTGCTAGAAATTTTTTGTATGTATAAGTCCTTTTCCTTTGGATTGTTTTTATCCTTCTGAGATTTAGAATTAGTAGTGGTATGCAGTTTTATAATCCCTTGGGGAAATAATTTCAAATTGCTCTGCAGAATGGTTGGATAAGTTCTTTGTGATCTTTATTCCATTCAACTATCACCTCTTCTCACCTCCATGCACATTCTGTCACTCCAGAACCTTGGTTCTTGCTTCTTCTGCTTTCTGTCACAATGTTTTTTCTTCCTTCCCCCTCCCCCCCCAAAAAAGCCCTGTCAGGTCAGCAGAAAGAGCATTTTTTATCTTCCATGATTTCCATAAATCTTAGCTGTGTGGCTTTCAGAAGGATGTTTCCCTAGGTCAAAAGCCCCCCAAACATGGAGACCTCTGAGTAATCTTAAAGCAATAGCATACTCAATACATCATATCACCATGGCATTGATTCTTTAACCTACTACTTTAGGTTCCACCATTCCAAAAATCAGCAACCCACCATACCAACTTGAACTTGTAATGATTTTGTAAGATACTAATTAGTGTTTATTTCTCCCTTTTTACTCAAATATCTCCTAACAATGCCAACAAAAGGAGTATCTTCTTCAACATTAAACTATTCCTCTTTATATTTATTCACCAAAGCTCTTCTGTCATTTTGGTTGTAAAATTAAGTAAAATGTCTTAAAGAAAATCCATTCACAAAATTATTACTTTGATGTTCTAGTATCGCTTTACATCTTTTTCTCAGTAATTCTGAATCACTAAAGAAAGTTTGTCTACATTTACATCACACATCCCTCATAAGGTGAACTTATAAGGAGAGATGATTAATAATAATGATGATAATTCACATTTATATATCACATTAAGGGCTACAAAGCACTTTACTCACAATAGCCCTATGGGTTGGATAGTGCAATTATTATTCCTATGCATTAATGGAAACCGATGATATGAGGGATGAAGCAACTGCCCAGAATTACTCTGGGATTTAAGCCAAACATGGCAGAGTTGGCTTCATTATATATCTAAAGATAATAAGAAATTGTCTCTTCCAAAGCCATTTGTTCAACTCACATTTTAGGAGTCATGATATGCAGAAGCAAAAACCTAAGGATTATCTTTTACAGAGAATGGAACAGAATGGAACAAAAAGACTTTGACAAAATCCTCTCAACCAAGTCCACACAAACTTTAGCTTATTTCCTGCCTTCCAATATTAGACAATAAAGAATATTTTTAGACATAGTCAAGCAGCTGTAACCCCTGACAATCAACTACAATGAACTCCTGGTTGGGGTGTACACTTTACAACAGTAAATCCATTTTTAAATTATTAAATATTTGTTAAGCATAGGAGGATCAGAGTATTGGAGGATAATGTGATGAAATGTTTATGATGAAATATAATTACTGGAACACAGATGTGAGCTTTGCTGCCTATGTATGCTTACACACGTTGGCATTGCTTAAATTAAAAGGGCTTTGGAATTTTTAGAGTTTATTTTCTCTGTTTTCCTATTTATATTTTAAATTATTGATATCGCCTTAACCTTTGACATTCTGTGTCTCAGATTTATTATATTTCCATATAATTAAAGTTGTGTTTTTATGGACCATTATCAATAAAGAATCTTTGGAGAAAATGGAGCATTTTATTATCATGTAAATTATATATAATAAATGGTTAGATAACACAATAATGAATATTAATTAATTTTTTAATTTAATTTTTAAATTAAATTTAATTAATAATGAATTAATAAAGACTATTAAATGGATAAACAAGAAATGGTTATGCTATATAATAAGTAATAAGAATAAATCATAGGATAATAAGAATCTGTAGCTGGAAGTAACCCTAAAAGTAACAATCCAAACCCTTCATTTTACAGAAAAAGAAATTAATATCTAGAGATATTAGTGACTTGTCCAGAATCACACATGTAAATAACAGAGCTTAGATTCAGGGACAGTTCCTCTGAATCCAAATCCAACACTCGACTTTACCACTGAATCATGGAACACTGTGATCTCAGATAGATTAGAATCAGAAATCAGAATAACTCAATGGAAATATATTATAAAAATAAGGCTTATCTTGTTACTAAAGATAACAAAAATGATATCAATTAAAAAAACATTGTTTTAACTAGAAAAGGAGATTATCTGCTATGTGTCTACATAGCAGGAATAGAAAGAAAAGAAGATAGAGTGCTTTAGTAACACGTTGCTATGTCCTTCCAAATAATAACAAGATCTTCAACTGAACTAGAGATATAAGAAAATAAGGAGAATCATGGAGATTAAAAAAGTATTTTCAAGGAGTTGGTATCCTCTGATAATATCACAAATCCATGAAGAAATCATTATGAATTATAAATATGTCTATATTTACACTTGTTCTAAAATATAGGGCAGATTAAAAATATTTTGTCACTTTCACTGAAACACCTGAATGTGTGAACTTATCAGTAAGAAGATTTCCAACAACCTTTGAAAAATAAATAAAACAATTTTGTGAGTATCTAGTTTGAGAGTATGAGAATAGATACTGGAATTGACAAATAATCTTTCCTTTCCATCTCTAAAACTATGATCCTATGACCTACTTTACCTTCTAAATCAATTTTAAAATTTTAATTTTAAATCAATTTTAAAATCTCTTAGCCAAGTTAGAAGTAATTTGGTCAATACATCCTAGAATTCTAATCTGCTTATAAGACAGAACTAGACAAAGCTATATTATTACCGATGGGATGGGGGTAAGGGAGTGTTGGCTAAATATTTCAAGATGTCTTTTGCATATTTTGTTGTTCCATCACAAATCTTTCAAATTTTGAGTCTACATAATACTGGAAAGATATTTAAATTACAATAGTACAATGCTATTTCTTGTTGGCAGGTAAAAAAAAGTTTTCTAACTCATATAATATGTTTTACAAACAATCCTATATAATAGACATTTGTAAAGTAACCATAACATTTTAAGAAATACTGAAGGATATCAATTGTTTTCACATAAAACATATGCTTGCTTAATTTTTTTTATTTGTTTGGATCCTAACCCTCTATAACTGTCAGCCTTTTTTCTTAGATGCACTACTCATTTCAGAAAAGATTTAACACCTCCATCTCCACCAGTTTCCTAGAGGCAGCTAAGTAGCACAATGAATAGAATGCTAGACTTAGAATCAAGCAGACTAGAGTTGAAATCCAGTCTTAGACACTTAATTCTGAGCAAGACACTGCCTCAATTTAATACATCTGTAAAATGGGGATAATAGTACCTGCCTCCCCGAGCTTATGAGATAGTATTTTTAAAGTGCTCAACTTACATTAAATGATGATTCACTCTCAGTTTTTGTCAAAGTAAACAGTTTATATGTCCAAAGGGCTACAAAACTGTGCATACCCTTTGATCTAACAATACCACCACTAGATGTGTATCCTAAAGAGATCACAAAAGGAGGAAAAGATACATTTGTACAAAAATAGTTATGCTAGCTCTTTTTGTGGCAGAAAAATGCTGGAAAATGAGAGAATACTATCAACTGGAGAATGACTGAACAAGTTGTGGTATTTGACTATGATGGAATATCTATGTTATAGCTTCAAAAAAGAAAAAAACAGAGAAAACGTACATGAATTGATGCACAGTGAAGAAAAACCAAGAGAATATGTACAGAGCTAACAGCAATATTGTAATGATAATCAACTGTGAAAGACTTAGCTACTCTGATGGTACAATGACCTAAGACAATTCTAAAGGACTCAAGATGAAAAATGTTACCCACCTCAAGAGAGAACTGACAATCTCTGAATGCAGATTGAAGTATAATTTTTGAGCAATACAATCACAAATAGATAAGGCAAAAAAGGCAAGAATACATGTAAGATTTAAGGATCAAAGGACTTTGTATTTGCTCTGTTTGCTTGGTTTGCAAGATAAAATAAAGGATAGAAAAGGACCTCTAATTTGATTAATGTGTCAAATTCTACCACTGAAGCTTAAAACCTCTTCTACAACTTGAGGTAGTGCAGGTCAAGAGTCACATAGCCACTATTATTAAGAGAGAAGACTTAAACACTCACTGGTCTTCTTGACTTAAAGATTTCATCTTGGATCTCATGATATCATGTAATTCACCTTATCTAGTAAGATGCTATGTCCATAAGCTCTCATACACTCAGAATCTTCACCTGCATCAAGAAAAAATGGCAAATAGATTACTTTCAGAAGCAACAAAAGAATGACTTGGATATAAAACTAAAAAAGAAACAGTTCCAATAATCTTCAATATATGTGCTGTTTATCATCACTACTGGCATAGTCATGAATTAGATCATAGGATATGAACTGGAAGAGATCTCAGATCAGGGGTTCTCGATCACAGATTCAGGGAGTCCTCGAACTTAGGTGGAAAAATTGCATCTTTATTTCAACATAATTGTTTTCATTATCATCTTATTCATTTAATTTTATGTATTTAAAAACATTATTCTGCAAAAGGATCCCTTGAATTCATTAGTTTGGTAAGGGAGCCTATGACACAAAAAATGGTTAAGAAACGTGTTAGAATTCATCTCATCTCTCTCATTTGGCAAATGAGGAAATTAAGGTATATCCAGAAAGATTATGTAATTCTGCCACCAACAGGTGTTATGCCTCCAAATTCAATCTTCTTTTGACTATATAAATGCAAATTGGTCTCTTTGTCAAAGAAAATAATGGCAGAGCTTAGAAAATGATGCTCTACCTTCTGGCATATATAAAGGAATGAAGGTTTAGAGAGAATGGAGCAAATAATTGAGGGAAAGCACAATATTACAAAGAAAAGGTGATACTTGCAATCGAGATTGGCAAGGAGATCATGACACTTCAAAGAAAGAGAAAATCCCCTATACTAGTAGGATTATCTATCTATCTTTCTATATCTATATATTTATATCTGTATCTAGTATCTATTTATTAAATATTTACATTATATTATATTGCTACATTGGAATATTAATAATCATAATAATAATATGATATTGATGCCATTATATTAATTAATATTCTTATATAATAATTTTTCTTATATAATTCTATATTATATTAGAATATATAAAGCATTATATATAATATAATATCTATAAATATCATCTTGAATCTTTTCCTACTCAAGTAAAATCTAAAATCCAAAATTGTTGAATCCCCTTTCATGCTCTATAGAACAAATTAATAGTCACTAGAAAGTACAAAAGATTCAGAAGTCAGTGGTGTAGTAGATAATTCCTGATCTGAAATCAGATGCTTAGAGATTAATCCTGCCTCAGGCACTTAGTGACCTTGAGGTTAATCTCTGCTCCAGTCTTCTCAATTGTAAAATGAGTTATAAGAATATCATTTACCTTCAATGGTTATTGTGAGGATCAAATAATGCATTTGTAAAGTGCTTTGCAAAGTCTAAAAAGCTATATAAATGATGTCATCATTATCACCACTAAGAGATAATGATTAGTGATTCCATACTAAAGGATATGAATCTCTCATCATAATTCTAAAAGTCTACTGTCTTCCTAGAATGCGTATTTGAGATGTGATAGAGGGTCTCTGAAGACATGTAGAATGTTCTTCTAGTGGCTGAAGCTAAGTGTAGTAAACTGAAGAACAAAAGGCCATGGGTAGAATTTTAATTACTTCTTCCACTGGCTACTTCCTAGTAGAAAAGAGGGATGATGATCAAAGTATAAAGCCAGCATATAGATGGGGCAACTAGGTAGCCCAGTGAATGAACAGTGTCAGGATTGGAATAAGGAAAACTCATCTTCTGAAGTTCAAATCTGGCCTAAGACATTAGCCATATGATCCCAGGAAAATCAATTAATCCTGCTTGCCTTAGTTTCCTCATCTGTAAAGTGAGCTAGAGAAGGAAATGGCAAACTACTTCAGTGTCTTTGCCAAGAAAATCCCAAATGAGCTAACAAAGCATCACATAGGACTATAAAATGACTCAGCAACAACTATGTGCAAGGTACTACACTAAGCAGCAGGGATTCAAAAAGAGACAAGACAGTCCCTGCCCTCAAGGAATTTATAATCTATTCTAGGAGACAATACATAAACAAACACCATATATGCAAAGCAAAGCTATATATGGATAAATAAAAAGTAATTAACAGAGGGAAGGCAAGAAAATTATGAAGGGTTGGGTTTGACTTTCTAGAGGAAGAGGAATTTTATTTGGAGCTTAAAAGAAGTCAGAAGTCTTAAAAGAAGTCTTAATTAAGAAGTTGAAGTGGAGGAGGGAAAGCATTTAAGTAATGGGGGAATAGCCAGAGCCAAGAGATGGATTATGTTGTTCATGGCCAGGAGGCCAATGTCCCTAGATCACAGAGGGTGTATCAGAGAATAAGGTATAAAAAAATTCAGAGATACAAATTCAAATATAAATTCTTCCATTAAACCTTCCCCAAAATCTCAACCAAACATGATCTTTCATAACTTTTATCATTCATATTATTTTCATATTCAACTTTGTATTGTATTTATTTAAGTATATGTCATATCTCCTATTCCAAATTATAAACTGGCTAGATTAGCATCTTCGCACTTATTCTAGGTTAGATGTCTGATCATGATCATTATTCCCTTTCTTTTATATTATAAATTAAGATGGCCCAGTTACATTCTTCAAATTTCCTTTCATTGTCATCTATTGATTAATTCATAAAAGATTTATTCATATATCTATATTCAAATATCTATTAGGTGCCAAGAGATACAGAGTACTATCACAGGCATTGTGAAATATTCAAAGATGAATAAGACACCATCAGTTTTCCTCAAGAAGGGTACAATCAAGCAAAAGAGACAATATTCCTTGCCTTAGCGATCTAATGGACTATTCCCTTTCCCAACATTCAAAGCCCAACTCAAATATAAATTCTTACATTAAACCTTCCCTAAAATCTCAACCAAAAATGATCTTTCATAACTTTTAAGATTCATATTATTTTCATATTCAACTTTCTTTTGCAGATATTTAAATATATGTTATATCTCCTATTCCAAATTATAAGCACTTTGAAAGCAGGAAAAGTTTCTTCTCTCTTTGTATCACCTTCCATACTAAATTCTTATTAAGTTTGTTAATCAGAGTAAGAAGAAGCTTATTCCATTCTATGAAGGAAATGGGATAAACATATCCCAAGTATTTCCTCCAAAAGGTATATTTAGTGATACTGTGGATTCCATCTTCAACAAACTCCTTATTTTCTGAATTCTCTGTCTCTTCTTTTACCTCAGCACCTTCTTAAAAACAATTATATTTTTCTCACTAAGCAAAGTCTTTGTATTGAGATATATAGGGTTATTCTGATTGCATGCCTATCTGCCTTTAGTTCTCAAATATATTATAAGCTCCTTGAAAGCAGAGAAAGTGGCTTTTTAAAAGTGTACTCTCAAAGGCCTACTAAAGCTTGCATCTCTTATAAGTACTTAATAAATATTTGTGGACTATGTTGTCTGCAAAAATCACAATGGTTCCAATAATAGCTTTTCTCCAAGTTCGAGGAACCACTCATTTTTATAAAGTTCTTCTTAGATTTGATCTTCCTCAGTTGATATTTTGCAGAGCATCTCCTTTCAGATTAAATGCTCTGTTTCCAGCACTATAGTCCAGACTTTTTCCATTTGGAAGAGAAGACTCTCTAGATATTGCATTTCCTCCCTGTCTCCATGTAGTTTCTATCCCATTTTAATAGCTCTCTTTCCTCCATACTGTTCTGTCATATGTACTGTGATTTGGGAAAATGCAATGCTGTTTTCCTCTACAAGGCTTACAAAATAATTTCTGTCTGACAACAAGCTACTTCATGGAGGGCCACCAGATGTGCTTTATGAATGTCATAGCCAGCACATTCCTCCATAGGGACCAAGAAAATGAGTTGTGTGTACATTAGTCTTAGCAAGCTGTCTCATGGCACTGATTACCTTCCCAGTCCCTCAACATTTTGTGACATTTGATTAATTTGCAGCTTATTTTTCTATTTTATTAATGTCCCTCCTCTATCATGAACTTTTGTTTTATTATAAAAAGAAATCTTGTCTGATAACTAACATCATTTTCCACTCCTTAGATATGCCCTTAACTTGGCTCCTAGTCAACACTGCCTCTATAGAAGCCAAGAGAATTGCTTTTCTTTCTATAGACCACTGAGATGTTTAGTTTTTAACAAGTTTTCTCAATCAGAGAAGATTATCAAATACTAGCTGAGTTCATTGTTTTTTGATTGATAGGATTTTTAATCAGGTTGGGTTTTCTTTTGATTTTACTGTACAGGAAAGGGGGGTAGGGGTAACTGAGTGTCAACAGAAGGCAGTAAATAGAAGGCTCTTGGAAAGCAAGAAGAACCAGAGACCTTGTACAGGGTCAGTATTAACCAGGGTGGGTCACAAACACAAAAGCAAAATAATGCAACCCTAACTTTTCAGAGACAATTTGAATTGAGATAGTATTAACTTATTTTCCCTAATTCTAACTTTCCAACCTTAACATGTTCCTTTCACTTTAAAAATCTGGCCAGTTACTAATTCAGCTGCTCACCCCAGATGCTCTTAATGATATGTTAGCCTATTCTTTTCCAGTCTCAAATGAGTCTTTGTTGAGAATACATCAATCAAGAATTTACCAAGTGCCTACTATGTGCAAAGTATTTATTAGGTACTGGGAATACAAAGACAAAAATTAGGCAGCTTTTGTGCTCAAGACACTCAAAACCTAGCCATGGGAAATAACACACACACACAAACACACACATAAGTGCACATATGTGTATATGTGGATGAATGTATAGATATGTAGATATTTACAAAATAGATACATGATTTTTGAGGGAAATATATAACAGTTCTAAGGATGAGAAAAGGTCTCATATAGCAATTGGTACGTGGAATGAGCTTTGAAAGAAACTAGGGATATGAAGAAGCAGAAGTGATATGGAAGTGAATTGCCTTTCACATTTCTGAAGATTTCCTCAATTACTAGAATATATATAATCTACCTCAAAGTATACATACACACTCTCTCATATACACATGCACACACATATACACACACATGTCCATAGACCCACATCCATTATAGTCTCATTTTGCCAACAAGGGTCTCTAGAGGCCTTGGAGCTGTAAATGCAAATAACTTGGGTTTTGTGTAGACTAAAAGCTTAGCCATGCTACAGGGAGTTATTTCAGACCCTGAAAGACACAAGCTGTTTCCAGAAGCAGTAACACAGGCCCAAAGTCAAGCATGGATTCCTCTACAAACTTTTTCCTGCAGTGAAAAAGATTGAGGGATTTCTAGGTTTTCTAGCTTCCTCAAAGTTATTGATGAGCCTCCACCTTTGGAAAGGTGGCCTTCACAGTATTTCCCTTAGCAGTCAGATTCACTTTCCCAAAAGATATAATATAGCTTCTAAGAAGATCAAAAACCTCAAAAGGCCATTCTAAAGACCATACATTACACACAATCTCGACTGGGGCTTCAGCACTGAAAAGAAATCCTTTTACATTTCCCTAATTCACTATCCCACTCAACACAGCAGCATTTGCCAACCTTTTCATGCCTCCTCACATCTCCCATACTTTCCCTTTCTCCCATACTCTCAGATGAACCTTATCTTGTAATTTACTGAAAAATGTCTACTAATTCCCTCTTCTCCTTTCCTATTTTTGCCTTCATCATGACTTCATCATGGCAAGTCCTTCTTGCCAAGGCAAAACCCTCAAAATACACAAGTGATATAATTTCATCCTTTCTCTAGACAATTGCCCCTTCTATCATCCCCATTTTCTTCCATCTCTCTCTGATTACTTGCTGCTTCTCTTCAGATTAAAAATATTCCTACAATTGCTTTCTCATACAATCCAACCATTTTATCAACTATCATCCTATATCTTTCCTTTCTTTTGTGGCTTAACTCCTTGATGACAATAAGTGTCTCTAACTCCTTTCCTCTCAATTTGTTTTTAACTCCCTCCATTCTGGCTCCTTGCCTCATCATTCAAGTGAAACTGTTCTGGCTAATGTCACCAGTGATCTGTTGCCAAATCCAATGGCTTTTTCTCATTCTTCTTTCTTTTTGACCTCTCTGTGACTTTTAATACTATCAATAACTTGTTTCCTGATATTCTCTTCTATCTAGGTTTTTGTGACCTACTCTTATCATTATGCTTTGTCATATCTGACTTCTCATTCTCAGACTCTTTTTCTGAATCTTAATCCAAGGAATACCTAACAATTATAGGCATGCTTAAGCTCTCATGAGTCCTCTTCTTTCTCTCTATGCTATTTATTTGGTGAGCTCATCAGCTAGTATGGATTCAATTGTCATCTTTATGCTGATGATTCAGCAATCTGTCTATGAAAATCTCTCTACCCAAGTTATTTTCCTCATGCAATTTATGGGACTCAAGAATAAAATTTATCACCTATAATAAACAACTAGACAGCAGTTTTTATTCATCAAACAGAATAATAATTACTTAATTTTTGAGGAACCCTAGAGACTCATTTTCTTATTTCAGTGAAAGTATAGAGATTTGGGGACTGCTCTTAATTAGATTAACAGAGCAGCTCTTGCCCTTGTCCAATTACTACTCTAAATTCTATTTTCATCAAGAATACAATCCCTCAATTAATGAAAAAAAGGCTGATGATGGTGGCCTTGCTGTACCAGATCTAAAACGATATTATAAAGCAGTGGTCATCAAAACCATTTGGTACTGGCTAAGAAATAGAGTAGTTGATCAGTGGCATAGGATAGGATCACAGGATAAACTAGGCAATAACTATAGCAATTTAATCTTTGATAAACCCAAAGACCCCAGCTTCTGGGATAAATACTCACTATTTGACAAAAACTGCTGGAAAAATTAGAAACTAGTGTGGAAGAAATTAGGGCTTGACCCACATCTAACATCACATACCAAGATAAGATCTAAGTGGGTTCATGATCTGGATATAAAGAGTGATATTATAAATAAATTAGAGGAACATAGTATAGTTTACCTCTCAGACATGTGGAAATGGAATAAATTTATATCCAAAGAAGAACTGGAACTCTTAATTGAACACCAGATAGATAATTTTGACTTTATTAAGTTAAAAAAGTTTTTGTACAAACAAAACTAATGCAGACAAGATTAGGAGGGAAGCAATAAATTGGGAAATCATCTTTACATTTAAGGGTTCTGATAAAGGCCTCATTTCTAAAATATATAGAGAATTGTCTCATATTTATAAGAATTCAAGCCATTCTCCAATTGATAAATGGTCAAAGGATATGAACAGACAATTTTCAGAGAATGAAATTAAAACTATTTGTAGTCATATGAAAAGGTGCTCCAAATCACTATTGATCAGAGAAATGCAAATTAAGACAACTCTGAGATACCACTACACACCTGTCAGATTGGCTAAAATGACAGGAAAAGATAATAAGGAATGTTGGAGGGGATGTGGGAAGGCTGGGACACTGATGCATTGTTGGTGGAACTGTGAACGGATCCAGCCATTCTGGAGAGCAATTTGGAGCTATGCTCAAAAAGTTATCAAACTGTGCATACCCTTTGACCCAGCAGTGTTTCTATTGGGCTTATATCCCAAAGAGATCTTAGAGGAGGGAAAGGGCCCCATGTGCACAAGAATGTTTGTGGCAGCCCTTTTTGTAGTGGCTAGAAACTGGAAATTGAATAGATGCCCTTCAATTGGAGAATGGCTGAATAAATTATGGTATATGAATGTTATGGAATATTATTGTTCTGTAAGAAACGACCAGCAGGACGATTTCAGAGAGGCCTGGAGAGACTTGCATGAACTGATGCTGAGTGAAATGACCAGAACCAGAAGATCATTATACACGGCAACAACAATACTATATGATGATCAATTCTGATGGACATGGCTCTCTTCAACAATGAAATGTTTCAAACCACTTCCAATTGTTCAGTGGAGAAAGCCATATACACCTAGAGAGAGAGATGTGAAATGTGGACCACAACATAACATTTTCATGCTCTCTATTGATATTTGCTTGCATTGTGTTTCCTTTCTCTGATTTTTTTTCTTGTAGATAGAATTTTTCTTGCACAACAATAAGTGTGGAAATATGTATACATATATTCGATTTGTCAAGTATTTCAACATAATTAACATGTAGTTGACTTCCTGCCATCTAGGGGAGGGGAAGGGACTGGGGGGAAAATTTGTAACAGAAAGCTTTGTAAGGGTCAATGCTGAGGAACTACCCATACATATGTTATGCAAATAAAAAGCTTTAATTAAAAAAAAAGAATATAATCCCTCACTGAATTTTTACTTTGTTTTCCTTTAAAATGAGTTGAGACTTTTGAAAAGGATATTAAAAAGCATTCCAGATTAGATCATTGAATAAGATTTTTAATTCAAGTGAGATATTAGGCAAAGATATTATGATGGGCAGAGTCAAGATGGCAGAGTGAAGACACGACTCTCTGTGTCCTCCTCTGACCTTCTCTCAAACCAACAGCAGATAAAGCCTCTGAACTGATTTTTAAGTCAAAGAACCCAGAAATTTTTGGACTATGAAACATTCCTTGCAGAAATTACCTTGGAAAAGCTCCATAGCAGGTCTCTTTCAGTTGGGCAAGGGGTTGAGCAGTTTGCTGGGCATCCAGGAGACAGGACAGGAAACTAGGCGAAACTCAGCTCAGCATGGCAGAAATTCTAAACACCTGGGGAGTCTATCTGAGGCTCTTGGGACACTCAGCCCTGATTGGAGGCAGGTGCTCTGGCAGATCTGCCTTTTGTAAAAGGTAAATTGGAACCTTCTACAAACAAAAGGTCCTAGCCTGACCGGCCCAGCACCAGAAGTTAATTAGCAGAATTGCCCCAGGGTAAACTACCACAGCCAACTGCAGCTTCTCGGCTTTAAACTAACCCCAAGCTTTTTAAAAATAATGAGTAAGAAACAGAAGAGAGCTCTCACCATAAACAGCTTTTACAGAGAGAAAGAAGGGCTGATCCCAGATCCTGAAGTTCCTAAAGGTAAAGCAACTCCAAAGGAAGCTACAAAGGGAGATATGACCTGGTCCCCTTTTCACAAGGCCTTCCTGGAAGATTGCATAAAGAATCTCAAAAGAGAGCTAGATGATAAATGGGGAAATGAATTGGGATCAGTGCAAGAAGGATATAATGCCCTCCAAAAGAGATATGAAAAAGAAACCAATTCACTGAAAAACAAAATTGGTGAAGTGGAAAAATATGCAATGAACAAATTGGCCAGTTACAAAAGGAGCTAAAAAAGATAACTGCAGAAAATAATACATTAAAAATTAAAATTGAACAAATGCAAGTGAATGACTCAATAAGACTTCAAGAATCAAACAAAAACAAAAAAATGAAAAAATAGAAGAGATATTAGGCAAAAGCAATGAAACTCCCTATGGTTCCTAAACATTGGCTTTCTAATCTTTAGTCTATTCCTTGAGCTTCATGAAATCAGGCCAGTATTCATCTCATTTGCTTATTTTAGTCCATTGGATATTGGCATCTCACAGACACTCAATTATCAGAGAAGCCTGAACTTTGGATGCCATCTGCTCTCCTTCTTTGATGCCCTTAACCTTTTACCTTGTCCAAAAATTTCCTTGTAACTATCAGTTATGTCTTGAGTGGTACACGGAACTATCTGTTATCACGGGAATAACCCATGAGAGTAGTGCTTCCTCTAAGTCAGTATTTTTTGGATTTTTTATCCATGATAAATTCCATGATTATAAGTCACCAGATAAGTCACCTTAATCCTCTGCTATCAATAAGTATGTATAAGTGGCTAACTATGTACTAAAAACAGAGTAAAAAAAAAAAAAAAAAAAAAAAGATACTCCCTACACTTAAAGTATATGTGGTGAGGGGTAGGAAAATGGGTGGGAGGGTAGAAAGACAAATATGTAAACAACTAAATACAAATAAGCTATATACTGAATAAATTGGAAATCATAAACAAAGAAAAGACACTAAGATTAAGAGGAATTGGGAAGGGTTTCCTGTAGAAGGTGGGACTTGAAGGAAATCGGGAAGCAGAGACAAGAAGAGAAGGCATTCCAGGTATAGGAAACAGTCAATAAAAAATAGAGCTGAGAGATAGAGCATCATGTTCAAGGAGCAGCAAGGAGCCAACATACATGAGGGAATATAAGGTGTAAGAAAGCTGGAAAGGGGGACTTAGCACAAGAAGAATTTTGAATGCCAGAAGATTTTATAATTGATCCTGAAGACCAAGGGGAGCCACTAGAATTTATTGGATAAAAGGATGACATGGTTAGATCTACATTTTTTTTGGTGAGGCAGTTGGGGTTAAGTGACTTGGCCCAGGGTCACACAGCTAGGAAGTGTTAAGTGTTTGAGGTCGGATTTGAACTCAGGTCCTCCTGACTTCAGGGCTGGTGCTCTATCCACTGGTGTTATCTAGCTGCCCCAAGACCTGCATTTTCAAAAAAAAAATCACTTTAATGGCTGAATAGAAGGTGATATGGATTGAAGAGAGACTTGAGGCAGGCAGACCCACTAGCAGACTATTGCAAAACTTTAGACATGAGGAGGTCAGGCCCATACTGGAATAGTGGCAGTGTCGGAAGGGGGAAAGGGAGGTATTTGAGAGATGTCACAAAAGAGAAATCAACAGGCCTTGGGAAAAAATTGGATTTTGCTAGTGAGATGTTCAGGTTGACACCTACATAGTAAGACTAGGAAGATGGTGATAATCTCAACAGTAATAGTTTAGAAGGGAGGACATTTAAGTGGTAAGATAATGAGTTCAGTTTTGGACACACAGATTTTAAGACATCTGTGTGATATCTACTTCTTGATATTGAGCATGCAAGTTGAGCATGCAGACTTAGAGGTCAGTAGAAAGGATGGACTGAATGAGTAGATTCAAAAATGATCAACAGAGATGATCACTGAATCCATCTCAGGTCTTAAGCATCCAGTAGTACAAATTAAGGTTTGCTAACTAATGGAACCACCATACAAGAAAGTAGTTCTGAGATAGACGTATCAAGAAGTGTACATCTGCCGTGATGAAGAAAGCCATATAGACCCAGGGAGAGGCCTGTGGGATCTGAGTATGAACCACAACATAGCACTTTCACATTCTCTATTGATGTTTGCTTACATTATATTTTCCTTCTCAGTTTTTTTCTCATAGATCCGATTTTTCTTGTACAGCAACATAACTGTATAAATATATATACATGTATTCAATTTACCAAGTATTTTAACATAATTAACAAATATTAGACTTCCTGACATATGGGGGAAAGATGGGGGGAAGGAGGGAAAAAATTGTAACAGAAAGCTTTGCAACGGTCAATGTTGAAAAATTACCTATGCATATGTTTTGCAAATAAAAAGCTTTAATTAAAAAAAAAGTGAACATCTGGGTTGGGGGGAAGGGGTCGGAGCCAAGATGGCAGACTGCAGACATGATTCTCTGTGACCTCTTCTGACCTTCTCTCAAACCGACAGCAGATTAAGCCTCTGAACTGGTTCTGGAGTCAAAGCACCTCCAAATATTTGGAGTACAACATACTCCCAGAGGAAATGTGTGGAGGAGCTTCGGAACAGGTCTGTTTCAGACCAGCAGGGGGACAGTCTGCCAAGCCCAGATGGCAGCACAAGGAGACAGGGCAGGAAGCCGGGTCCGGACTCAGAGCCTAGCAGTTTCTAAGCACCTGGGAAGTTTCTGTGAGCCTCGTAGGCTTCCTCTGTCCTGGTTGCAAGCAGGTGCTTTGGCAGATCTGCCTTTTGTAAAAGATAGATTGTAAACCACTGAAAACCCAGGACCTAACTAATCTACTTATTTAGTGCCATACCAATCAAACTCCCAAGAAATTATTTTACAGATCTAGAAAAGTCTCTCCAGGCCTCACTGAAATCGTCCTGCTGGTCGTTTCTTACAAAGCAATAATATTCCATAACATTCATATACCATCATTTATTCAGCCACTCTCCAATTGATGGGCATCCATTCAGTTTCCAGTTTCTAGCCACTACAAAAAGGGCTGCCACAAACATTCTTGCACATGTGGGTCCCTTTCCCTCCTCTAAGATCTCTTTGGGATATAGGCCCAGTAGAAACACTGCTGGGTCAAAGGGTATGCACAGTTTGAATTGGCCAGTTACAAAAGGAACTTAAAAAGGTAACTGAAGAAAACAACACTTTAAAAATAAGAATTGAACAAATGCAAGTGAATGACTCAATAAGACTTCAAGAATCAGTCAAACAAAAACAAAAAAATGAAAAATTAAAAGAAAATATGAAATATCTGCTAGGAAAAACAACTGACTTGGAAAATAGCTCTAGGAGAGACAATCTAAGGATTATTGGACTTCCTGAAAGCCATGATGAAAAAAAGAATCTAAACACTATCTTCCAGGAAATCCAGAAAGAAAACTGCCCTGAGATTGTAGAATCAGAAGGCAAATCACCATTGAAAGAATTCACTGATCACCTCCTGAAAGAGACCCCAAAATTAAAACCCCAAGGAATATCGTGGCTAAATTTCAGGACTATAGCACCAAGGGAAAGATTCTGCAAGCAGCTAGAAAGAAAAAATCCAAATACTGAGGATCAATAATTAGAATCACACACGATCTGTCAGCCTCCACATTGAAGGATCAAGGGCCTGAAACCAGATATTCTGAAGGGCAAATGAACTTGGATTACAGCCAAGAATAACCTATTCAGCTAGAATGAGCATTATCCTCCAGGGAAGAAGATGGTCATTCAATGATATAGGTGAATTTCACCTATTTCTAATGAAAAGACCAGATCTGAACAAAAAAATCTGACCTCCAAACACAGAACTCAAGAGAAGCATAAAAAGGTAAAAAGGAAAGGACTCTTGAGAACTTTATTTCTACTATGGGAATACTTAAAGTTTGGGGGTATGATTAACTAGATATTACTTTGATAATATGAAAAAGAAAACTAGAGGGGGAAAGGCTGTCATACTGGGGAAAAGAGGGAAAAAGTGGTAAAAAAAAAAGATCTAAAAAAATAGGAGGTAAAAACAAGGTAAAATCTCTTGAAGAGGCAAAGAAAACCTAACATAGAGAGAAAGAGGGGAGGGAGATGAGCATTGTGTAAATCTTACTCTCATCAGGTTGGATTCTAAAAGTGTATATCAGACACTTGATTTCACATAGAAACTTGTCTGTTGCTAGAGGGAAGTGGGAGGGAAAGGAGGAAAAGAAAGGGATAAAATATTAGAAGGGAAAATAGAAGAATCAGGGGAAAGGAGTAAAAAAGGGGGGAGGGGATCTAAAGGGTGGTGGATTGTTTGGGGGAGGGGGTCATCAAAAGCAAAGTACTGAGGAGGGGGGAAGGGAGAAAGGGGAAAGGAAAGGGAAAAACATAACTTGGGTAAATAAGATGGCAGGAAATAAAGAATTAGTTATTCTAACTGTGAATGTGAATGTGATGAACTCTCCCATAAAGTGGAAGCAGAGAGCAGACTGGATTAAAAACCAGAATCCCACAATATGTTGTCTGCAAGAAACACATCTAAAACATAGTGACACATATAGGATGAAGGTAAAAGGCTGGAGCAAAACCTATTATGCTTCAGGTAAACAAAAAAAAAAAAAAAGCAGGGATAGCAATCCTTATCTCAGATCAAGTAAAAGCCAAGACAGATCTAATCAAAAGAGATAAGGAAGGAAACTATATTTTATTAAAGGGTACCATAGATAATGTAGCAATATCAATACTAAATATATACGCACCAAGTGCAATAGCATCCAAATTCCTAGGGGAGAAATTAAGAGAGATGCAAGAAGAAATAGATAGCCAAGCTATACTAGTGGGGGATTTCAACCTTGCTCTCTCAGAATTAGATAAATCAAACCACAAAATAAACAAGAAAGAAACTAGGGAGGTAAACCAATTGTTAGAAAAGTTAGGTATGATAGATCTATGGAGAAAGTTAAATGGAGACAGTAGGGAGTTTCCTTTTTTCTCAGCAGTCCATGGAACCTATACAAAAATTGACCATGTGTTAGGGCATAAAAACCTCAAAATCAAATGCAGAAAGGCAGAAATAGTAAATGCATCTTTTTCAGATCATGATGCAATAAAAATCACATGCAATATAAGGCCAGGAGAAAATAGACCAAAAGTTAATTGGAAATTAAATAATCTAATCCTGAAGAATGAATGGGTGAAAGAGCAAATCATAGACACAATCAATAATTTCATCCAGGAGAATGACAATAAGGAGACAACATACCAAAATTTGTGGGATACGGCCAAAGCGGTTATAAGGGGCAATTTTATATCTCTAGATACTTACTTGCATAAAATAGAGAAAGAAAAGATCAACGAATTGGGCTTATTATTAAAAAAAAAACTAGAAAAAGAACAAATTAAAAACCCTCAATTAAACATCAAATTGGAAATTCTAAAAGTAAAAGGAGAAATTAACCAAATTGAAAATAAGAAAACTATTGAATTAATAAATAAAACTAAGAGTTGGTTCTGCGAAAAAACCAACAAAATAGATAAGCCTTTAGTTAATTTGATAAGAAAAAGGAAAGAGGAAAATCAAATTGTTAGTCTCAAGAATGATAAGGGAGAACTTTCCTCCAATGAAGAGGAAATTAGAGCAATAATTAGGAGTTACTTTGCCCAACTTTATGCCAGTAAGTTTGATAATCTAAATGAAATGGAGGAATATCTACAAAAATATAGATTGCCCAAGTTAACAGAAAAGGACATAAATTATTTAAATAGCCCCCTATTAGAAAAAGAAATAGAACAAGCTATTAACCAACTCCCTAAGAAAAAATCTCCAGGGCCAGATGGATTTACATGTGAATTCTACCAAACATTCAAAGAACAATTGATTCCAATACTATACAAACTATTTGAGAAAATAGAGACAGAAGGTATACTGCCAAATTCCTTCTATGAGACTGATATGGTGCTGATAGCTAAACCAGGTAGGGTGAAAACAGAGAAAGAAAGCTATAGACCAATTTCCCTAATAAATGTTGATGCAAAAATCTTAAACAAAATATTAGCAATGAGATTACAGAAAGTCATCCCCAGGATAGTACACAATGAGCAAGTAGGATTTATACCAGGGATGCAGGGCTGGTTCAATATTAGGAAAACTATCAGCATAATTAATTATATTAATAACCAAACTAACAAAAACCATATGATTATCTCAATAGATGCAGAAAAAGCATTCGATAAAATCCAACACCCTTTCTATTGAAAGCACTAGAGAGTATAGGAATAAATGGGCTTTTCCTTAAAATGATCAGTAGCATCTATTTAAAACCATCAGGAAGCATCATATGTAATGGAGACAAACTAAAACCATTCCCAATAAGATCAGGAGTGAAACAAGGCTGCCCACTGTCACCATTACTATTTAATATTGTATTAGAAATGTTAGCTTTAGCAATAAGAGAAGAAAAAGAGATAAAAGGAATCAGAGTAGGTAATGAAGAAACCAAATTATCACTCTTTGCAGATGACATGATGGTATACTTAGAGAACCCTAGAGATTCAACTAAAAAACTACTAGAAACAATTCACAACTTTAGCAAAGTTGCAGGATTCAAAATTAATCCACATAAATCATCAGCATTTTTATACATTACCAACAAAATTCAGCAGCAAGAGATACAAAAAGAAATTCCATTCCAAATAATGTATGATAGGATAAAATATTTGGGAATCTATCTGCCAAGGAAAAGAACTAAACTACAAAACACTTTCCACACAAATAAAATCAGACCTAATCAATTGGAAAAACATTAAGTGCTCATGGGTAAGCAGAGCAAATATAATAAAAATGACAATACTACCCAAACTAATCTACTTATTTAGTGCCATACAAATCAAACTCCCAAGAAATTATTTTACAGATCTAGAAAAAATAGTAGCAAAGTTCATTTGGAAGAACAAAAGGTCAAGGGTTTCAAGGGGATTAATGAAAAAAAAGGCAGATGAAGGTGGTCTTGCTGTACTAGATCTAAAACTATATTATAAAGCAGCAGTCATCAAAACCATTTGGTACAGGCTAAGAAATAGAGCAGTCAATCAGTGGCATAGGATAGGTTATCAGGATAATCTAGGCAATAACCTTAACAATTTAGTGTTTGATTAACCCAAAGACCCCAGCTTTTGGGATAAGTACTCACTATTCGGCAAAAACTGCTGGGAAAATTGGAAACTAGTGTGGAAGACATTAGGGCTTGACCCATACCTAACACCACATACCAAGATAAGATCTAAATGGGTTCAAGATCTAGATATAAAGAGTGATTTTATAAGCAAACTAGAGGAACATAATATAGTTTACCTCTCAGACCTGTGGAGATGGAATAAATTTATGTCTAAAGACGATCTGGAACTCTTAATTGAACACCAGATAGATAATTTTGATTATATTAAGTTAAAAATTTTCTGTACAAATATAACTAATGTAGACAAGATTAGGAGGGAAGCATCAAATTGGGAAATCATCTTTACATTTAAGGGTTCTGATAAAGGCCTCATTTCTAAAATATATAGAGAATTGTCTCATATATATAAGAATTCA